>PVJC01008897.1:0-47351 GCA_004026665.1 Murina feae | reverse complement strand
TGCTATGTGGGTGGTTTGGCTTAAGACAAGCATCTTTCCCCAGCCCACAGAGAGAAAGATGCCATCTCCAGAGCAGGAAACTAAATCACTCCAGAAATGAAACCAATAAAAATCAGCACAACTGGAGAGGATTAACCCCTGTAGAAGCAACCCAAGAGACCATCTTTGAGTAATGGTTCAGGAAGATTTGGAGATTTAAAAGTAGAAGGATGGCAACTAGAGTGGGATTGGAATGTGACTTGGGTAAGAAAACCGCAGATAATTGATGGTATTTTCTATTGTGTGGCCTGAGGGAAGACAGGGTTAATGGAAGGTAAATAGTCTTCATGGAGCCTGGGAAAAGAAAGGTGAAGGGAAGACCCACTCAGTGTGGCTCTTACCCCACCCCCAACACCTACCCCCACGCCACCTAAGATAAATCGGAAGCTTTGGGCACAGGCCTGGCCTGGAAAGGCGTAGCTGCTGGTTTGTGGGGACCACTTGGCAGACTTCTCAGCGTAGGTGCCTAGTGCAGCCTTTCCAATATCATTCCTCTCAATATCATTTTGGTGAAATTGAAGTGAAGCCTGACATTCCATTCTTAAAATCCTTCGCTGTATAAGACTGGGGGTCTGAAGTATTCCCTTTAAATAAAACAGACATTTTAGCCCAGAGATTTCAGTAACATGCCTCTAAGATTTTACATGAAGTTAAGCTGCTCAGATTTTGTTTGTTTTTTAAGTTTACTCATTGTTTCTGAACTGTTATAGATAAGTATGGAATGCATTCAGACACTAACACTACACACACACACACACACAAAACACTCCTTGAGAAAAACCAAACAGTCATGAGCCATTTAAAAAAAAATTCTGGTACAGACTTCTAGAGTTTCTACGTTAGTCTCAATTTTGTGCCTCCTCTTCTTCATCCAAAGCAAGTTTAGAGGTCAAATGCAGATATGAGAGAAAAAAATCTCTTAAAAATAAGGGTTCTGGCCAGTGTGGCTCAGTGGTTGAGCGTTGACCAATGAACCAGGAGGTCAAGGTTCAATTTCCGGTCAGGGCACATGCCCAAGTTGTGGCTCCATCCCCATTGTGCGGTATGCAACAGGCAGTCGATCAGGGATTCCCTCTCATCGTTGATGATTCTATCTCTCTCTCCCTCTCCCTTCTTCTCTGAAATCAATAAAATATATTATTTTTAAAAATAGTAAGATTTCTGCTTCCAAAAAGGGTGGGATAACTGTAACAACAAACAAAATACAATGAAGCAATGGTTTTCAAGACACTGGACATCAGGCATTAAAGGATAGTGATCCCTGAGAGACAGGAAACAAGGTGAGTCCTACAATAGTCCCGGCTTACCTAATTAACTCTGTAGAACACTACCAGCAACAGTGACATACTCTTAGTAAGCACACATGAAATATGCAGGAAAATAGACCACCCTCCAAGCCACACACAAAAATATCAATAAACGTAAAGGAAGTCAAGTCATACAAAGCATGTTCTTTGATCAGAATGGAATTTTATTAGAAATCAATAGAATGTATAAAGACCTCTCAAAACTCAGTAAATAAGAAAGTAATCATCCTGGCCAATGCGGCTCAGTGGTTGAGTGCTGACCAATGAATCAGGAGGTCATAGTTCTGTTCCCAGTCAGGGCATATGACCGAGTTGCAAGCTTGATCCCCAGTAGTGGACTGGCAGGAGGCAGCCAATCAATGATTCTCTCTCATGATTGGTGTTTCTATCTCTTTCTCCCTCTCCCTTCCTCTCTCTAAAATAAATAAAAAATATTTTTTTAAAAAGGAAAAGAATCAAATTTTTAGCTTCCTAGGCTTCCCGCAACAAAGTACTTACAAATTAGGTGTCTCAAACAACAGAAATGTATTGATTCAGAGTTTTGGAAGTTACAAGTCCAAAATCAGTGTCAGAGGGGTTGGCTCCTTCTTAGGGCTGTGAGGGAAAGCTCTGTTCCATGCCTTTCTCTCAGCATCTGGTGATTTGCAGGCCATCTCTGGAATTCCTTGGCTTGTAGATGCATCACCCCAACCTCTGCCTTCATCTGCAGTGGTGTGCACGTCTGACCTGTGTCCAAGTGTCCACATTTCATGAAGACACCAGTCATGATAACCCCATCTTAACTTGATCATCCAGAAAGGTCTTGTGTCTAAATGAGGTCACATTTACAAGCACTGGGGATTCAGACTTTAAGAACTTTGAGGGAACTCAATTCCACCCATAGCAAAATATGGAGGAACTAAGACTCTCGCATAAACCAGTGGGAATGTGAAACGACACAGACACTTTGGAAAACACTTCGGTAGTTTCTTAAAAAGTTAAACATATAACTACAGTATTATCCAGTTATTCTACTCATAGGTACTTACACAAGAAAAATTAAAAAATAAATTCAAACAGGACTTGTACATAAATCTTCATAGCAACTTTATTTGTAATAGCATAATACTGGTAATAATTCCAATATCCCTCAACAGTCATTCAATGGGATATTACTCAGCAATAGAAGAAAATGAACTGTGAATGCATGCAATAACATGGCCATACTTCAAAATAATTATTCTGAGTGAAAGAAGCCAGATTTTGAAGAGTTTATACTGTATGATTTCATTTATGTAAAATTCTGGAAATTGCTAACTAATCTGCAGTGACTGAAAGCAGATCCAAAGTTGACTGGGGTCTGGATAGGATGGATAGGAAAGAGGGCTATCAAGGAATTCCATAAAATGTATAGAGATGATGGATATGTTCATTATCTTGATTGTAATAATGGTTCCATTCATGTTTAGACATGTCAGATTTTTTCAAATTGTACATTTTAAATTTGTGTGATTACTTGTTTGTCATTTTATCTCAATAAAGCTACAACAAAGGCCTTTGATAATTTTATGCTTCACTGCATTCACTAGGAATATATTAAAAATGTTATTTAACCATTGATCTGAGTCTAAAAGGCTGAGGTTTCTGGCCTTATATTACTAAACTAGAGGCTCAGTGAATGAATTCGAACACAGGTGGAGTCTGGCCAGCCTGCCCTGATCAGTGCCCTATTGGAGCCTGATTGGGGCCTGATTAGGGCTGGGCCAGCTAAGGGGAGGAGCGGCAGGTGATTGGCCATCAGATCCCACCCCCAATTGGGGTGGGGGGTTGACTGAGGGTGGGGCCAGCTTTGGGGAGGGCTGTGGGCAGGGGGCCAGCTGGTCATGCCCCCGAATGGGGTTGGAGGGCTGATTAGGAGTCAGCAGCTGGGAGAAGGGCTGTGGGAGGTTGCCCAATCAGCCCTACCCCCAATTGGTGTGGGGGAGGCAATCATGGCAGAGATGGTTGGGGGGAGGAGCTATGGGATTATCAGGGTAGTAAGGACCCATTGGGGGTGGGGCCAGCCAGGGGAATGGGCCACAGGCAGTTGGCCAGTGGCTCTGCCCCTGACTGGTGTTGGGGGGGCTGATCTGGGTGGGGCCAAATGGGGGAGGGATGAAGGAGGTTGGCCACTGGCCCCACCCCTCAATCTGACTGGTTCGCTGGTCACAGAGGGCATCATAGCAGCCGGTCATTCCAGTCATTACGGCATTCTGGTTGCTGGCTTTTTATATATAGAGACTAGAGGTCTGGTGCCCCTCAGCACAGTCTACCCCTTCTCACAGTCTGGGAGCCCTCAGGAGATATCCCACCCCCAGGGAGCAGGCCTAAGCCGCAGTCTGGCCTCCCTCTGCCGGAGGCAACTGGCTGATCAGGGAAAGGCACTGCCCCCATCACTTCCTCACTGCTGCTGCCTCTGGCCTCCCTCTGCAGGAGGTGACCTGGTGATCAGGGGAAGGCAAAGCCCCCATGATGCCTCTGCTGCTGCCACTGCCAGCTGTGAGGCTGCCTGAGCCTTGGCCTTTGCAGCCACTGAGGCTTGCCTGAGCCTCACCTGGCCCTCATTGCTTGAGTTTGGGCCCCTGTAATGGCAGCAGCCATCAGCAGCTTGCCTGATCCCCAGGCTGGCCATGGGCAAGTGGCAGCCATCATCGGTGGCTTACCTGAGCCTGGGGCAGGCCCTGGACAAGCAGCAGCCACCATCATGTCTCCAATGCTGCAAGTCCCTGCCCACCCACTGCACATGCAGCCTGCTGACCTGTTGTTATTATGATGGCATCCTGACCAACTTGCATATTACCTTATTATTAGATTGCTTTTTTCTAGTAACAAAATATAAATAAAGCCATTGTGGAAGAACAAAACTATTATCTAATCTAATAAAATAGTAATATGCAAACTGACCCTCACTCCATTACACCTAAGCCACGCCCACCAGCCAAGCAATGCCCACCAGCCAATCAGAGTGACAATATGCAAATTAACCCAGCCAAGATGGTGGCCAGCAGCCATGGAGCTAGAGCAAACAGGAGGCCAGCAATGGAGGAAACTGCCTGCCTAGGCTAGATGTGGCCTCTGCTCAAGGCAGCAAAATTTCAATTATAGAAGATAAATAAACCCCAGAAACCTGCTTCCAGCCAGCCTCGCTG
Organism: Murina feae; assembly: GCA_004026665.1. Classification (NCBI taxonomy): domain Eukaryota; kingdom Metazoa; phylum Chordata; class Mammalia; order Chiroptera; family Vespertilionidae; genus Murina; species Murina feae. The sequence goes on along the minus strand of PVJC01008897.1, from coordinate 42,838 downwards.
AGACCTTGGGTCAATGGGAGCTGTGGCCAACCTGCAAACAGCCCTCACCCCCTCACCCAGGCTGGCCAGGCACCCCATTAGGGACCCAAACCTTGAAGGGGATGTGGCCAGCCTGAAAATGGTCCTCAGCCCCTCACCCAGGCTGGCCACACCCCCATGGGGTGAGGGTCCCCACTGGGGGGCTTGGCCAGCCTGAAAACAGCCATTAGCCCCTCACACAGGCTGGCCAGGCACTCCAGCAAGTGGACATCCCCAAGGGGTCCCAGACTGCAAGAGGGCACAGGCTGGGCTGAGGGACCCCCTGAATGTACAAATTTTTGTGCACTGGGCCCCTACTCTATAATAATAAAAGCATAATATGCTAATTAGATCGGACATCCTTCCTGACAACCTTCCTAATGAAGCCGGGGCTGCAAGGGAAGCCTGGGTCCCGGGTGCCAGAGGGAAGCTGGTGCCAATAGCTGGCGGAAGGAAGGCTACTCTTGCATGAATTTTATGCATCGGGCCTCTAGTTTACTTATAAATTTAATGGAGGAAAAATTAAGTTATACACACAAATTCCTGGTCATTTAAGCATCTGTATCTTCTCCTTTTCCAAAATCTGGACATTTGATAACACTGTGTTTCCTGTTTTAACCTAGGAAAAGTTAACCTATGGAAAAGCTCACAGCATGCCTTGGGTGGGTACTAGAAGAACTAGCAACATAAAACAGGTTTGCCGATCTTTTAGTGCTCTATGCACTGAGCTTTGCAGACCTTCTCAGAAAGCTACACTGAACTCTAATATTTACCCTGTTTAACCTAAAAAGTATAGGTGAAACCTTTATCTACAAGTTTCGTGTTAGAGCCCCATGACTAGCTCATGTCTAATCCTCACTATCACTTCTACCCTGAGCTTTAGAATTTTGAATTGACTTAAAAATAAAACTTACATGCGCTAGCCAGTTTGGCTCAGTGGACAGAGCATTGTTCTGTGGACCTAAGGGTCCTGAGTTCAATTCCAGTCAGGGGCACTCACCTTGGTTCCAGGCTCCTCCTGGGCCCTGGTCGGGGCTAGTGCAGGAAGCAACCAATCGTGTTTCTCTCACATCCATGTTTCTCTCTGTCTTTCCCTCTCTCTTCCACTTTCTCTGAGGAATCAATGGGAAAATATCCTCAGGTGAAAATTAAAATAAATAAATACAATAAAAAAAGACAAACTTTAAAAAAATAAATAAATAAAATAAAAAATAAAATTTGCACGACAAGTCTGAACACACCAGAGGTTCATTGTCCCTGATCCCTCAGGATCATGTCCCTCCCTAAGAATGGCTGCGTCTGTGCTTCTGGGAGCCCTGCTTGTGGCTGGCATTTGGCTCACATTATTGCTTATCTTACAATGATCCTGCAAGGTCAGACTTTATTGTCTCGCATGTAGAGAGGAAACTCATCAAGATTATGTCATTTGACAAAAGTAAAATAGCTAAGAAATAATGGAAGAAAGATTTTAACCCATCTATTAATGAACTATTCATGCATGCAACGACCTGGCTGTACTTCAAAATAATTATTCTGAGTGAAGGAAGAAAGATTTTAACCCACCTATCTTCCTCCTCCTTCTCCCTTTTGTGCTTATGTGAACATGTCCACAGACTCCACCTGGATTTATTGGGATTGTCTCTGGATGAAAATCAAAAGGTGCAGTGATCACTCTATTGGTTTTTTATTTAAAAAGCACATTGGTGATTCTAAAAACTATCTTGTAGCTTTTTCTGAATATTCAATGGAATAAAAATTCTAAATTGCTAGAAAATGATTAATAGGTGCTAAATATTGATCCCTCCCCAGTCTTTCTATGTAAGTTCTAAGTTACAGATCACCAGGTGACAATCAGAAAATCAAGGCTGAGAAGGCAATTCGCTGGTTCCCAAAGGGGGCTCCTGGAGTCAGGCAGCAACTTTCCCACCTGACAGCCACACCATGTCCGCTGTGGCTTCCCACTGCGTGTTTCTCCCTCCCTTTGTCATTTTACAGCCCAGTTGGAAATTTTACCTTTAAAATTAGCCTGCTCTTCCCCAACTGGGGGGTTTATTGCAGATTTCACTTCCTTTCTGTATCCCAAATATTACCTTCCGCCTCATCTATTCAGAACCTAACATGGGTTCAGAGCACAGACTCAGAAGTTCTCTACCTTAGCTGCACATTACAATAACCTTGGGAGTTTTAAAAAATACTAACGCTGGGGTTCCACCCCATATGGCTTGAATCAGAACCTTTGCGGATGGAACTCCGCGAGCTGGTTTCTAAAAAGCTCTCTAGGGGACTCTGACCACAGTGAGGGCTGAGCATCACTGGGTTAGCTACATGTGCTGCTGGTAGATGTTCTCTGCCAAATGTCCTCTTTTTTTCAGGGCTGCCAGGCTCTTTGCCTGCTTCCTCTGGCATCCTCAACTGAGGTTTCACACAGGACGTGGAGGAGAGCATGAACATGCAGAATCAGCTACACACTGACAGGGCAGACTGAAGACACCTGGTAGACCCAATCAAAACAGAGGAACCATTGAAACTTCCAAGTGAGTGGAACTTTCTTTTCAGCTAAATACCACACAGGGAAAGCCATAAATTAAATTAAATTGATGTAAATTGTTGTCTGGACTAAGGTGAAAAACTAGTTCATTAACTCACTACTGAACTTGGCCCTTGACCCAATTAATTTTCATTTGTTTTCACCCTTTTGTACTCCAGCCACTGTGGGTGTTATTAGTTAAAATACCATGGTAGAACATGACACAAAGTACTGTTTTGAACACATCCAGAAATGTTTAATTAATGGCTGGGGAAAGCTGCTAAAAATACATATTAAAAAGGTTAAAAATTAATGTCATATAAAATATATTCTCTTTTATCTATGGTAAAGTTACCTCTTAATGAGATAGCTTATTACATGAAGTTAATGAGTAGCCCAGGGTAGGGCTTTAACAATGTCATTTAAATTCGGTGTCCTCATCAGTATATAATGACTAACCTACCTACCTCGTGGAGTAATTGTTGTGGGTATTATCTAATAATCATACTTATATTTCATGAGCACTTAATATTGTCAGGTTATGTGTGCTTTCCAATATATGTTATGGGGTGAACAATTTATTTCATTTTTCAATTATAATTTACATTCAATACTATTTTGTATTGATTTCAGGTATACAACACAGTAGTTAGATAATCTAATCATATACTTCACAAATTGTTCCACCTGATATTTCCAGTTCCCATCTGGTGCTAGACATAGTTGTTAGAATATTATTGACTATATTCCGTATGTTATACTTTATATCCCTGTGACTATTTTGTAAATACCAATTTTTACTTCTTAATCTCTTCATCTTTTTAACCCAGTCTCCCAGCTCGCAACCCCTCTGGCAACCATCAATCTGTTCTCTATATCTATGAGTCTATTTCAATTTAGTTTGTTTTTTGTTCTTTAGATTCTGCACATCTAATCTAATAAAAGAGTAATATGCAAATTAACCATCACTCTGAGACACCTAAGCCACTCCCACCAGCCAAGCCACACCTCCCAGCCAATTAGAGCAGCTGTATGCAAATTAACCCAGCCAAGATGGAGGCGGGCAGCCACAGAGCTAGAGTAAACAGGAGGCTTCCATTGCAACTGCCTGACTAGGCTTGCAGGCCTCTGCTCAAGCAACAATGTTTCAATTATAGAAGCCACAGAGCTGAAGCAAACAGGAGGCTTCCTTGCCTGACTAGGCCTCTGCTCAAGGTAACAAAGTTTCAGTTATAGAAGATAAATAAACCCCAGAAACCTGATTCCAGCCAGCCTCGCTGGGATGTTGGGTCATTGGGAGCTGTGGGCAGCCTGCAAACAGCCATCAGCTCCTCACCAGGCACACCAGCAGGTGGACATCCCCGAGGGGTCCCAGACTTCGAGAGGGCACAGGCTGGGCTGAGGGACCCCCCCCCCCCCCGAGTGCACAAATTTTTGTGTACCGGGCCCCTAGTAAGTACATATTATGCGTATGATTTGGTATTTGTCTTTCTCTGACTTACTTTACTTAGCACAATACCCTCTAGGTCCATCCATGCTATCACAAACGGTAAGATCTTCTTTTAATGGCTAAGTAATATTCCATTGTATATATGCACCACAATCGATGGGCATTTGGATTGCTTCTATACCTTGGTTATTATAAATGTCACTGCAAGATCAGGTGGACACTGTTATTATTCCACTTTACAGAAGGAAAACTGGCTGGTGGAGGTGTAGTGACTTGTCATAGTTACGGGACAGATTCCCACCCAGGCAGTCTAGCTCTCTTAACCACTACACCAGGAGCAAAGCCTGGCACATAGCAAGCCTTTCTTAAATGGCAGCTACTGAACAGAAATGAGACAAGAATATGGCTTTTCTCTCTACCAAGCAAGAAACAAATCAATACACATTCTTTGCCCCCAAAATTTGTTTTGTTCATTTAAAGTAATAACAGTTAATAATAAAAACTACTTTTGCTGAGTATTTACTGTGTCAGTCACTGTTCTAAGCACTGTTCTAAGCACTATTTGTTCATTTTATGTCCAAAACAAACCAGTGAAATTGCACTATTATTGTGCCAATTTTGCAGATGAGGCAGTGAAGGTACATGGAGGTCATGTAACTCACCAAAGCCACACACTAGTGAGTGACAGAGCCAGGATCTGAAACTGACAGTCTGGTCCCAGATTCCTCTTTGCAAACCCCCACTTGTCCATAAGATTCTTTTCACACCTTCTCTTTCAACTACAACAATCACATCTATTCCCATGGCTTTAATTATCAACCACATACTAGCATATGCTCCAAATCTCTACTCCCATCCTATTTCTGCTGTTGATACCCATAAATACAACAGCTCCCTGACATTTCCACCTGACTGTCCCATAAGCCTCTACACATTGAAAACTGAAATCCTACTCCTCCCCCAAACTTTTTCATCATTCTTGGGATTCCTCTCTTTCTCCCCAACATACTTGGTCAAGCACGGAGTCTTGATGATCCTTTCTCTCGAACATCTCACACTGTGTATTCACTTCTCCCAACCTTCCACTGTCTCCTTTGTAGTCCACACAAGGTCCATTTCTTTATCTGTACTCCTGCAGCTGCCTCCTAATTCTTATGAATTGTTCCCTTGCAATCAATTCTTCATACTACAGCAGGAACATTCTCTTCAATGACATCCTTTAATGGCTTTCTGTTGGCTTTAGCATAAAGATTTTAGACATGATTTAGATCTACCCCTACGTTTTCATTTAATTTCAGTGCTCCCAGAATTTATTTCTTACCTCAATACCTAATATCTCTGCTAAACGCGTTTCTCAAGTATCTTTCCTCCCACTACTCCCATTTCCATTCCCTTTCAGGCGACCACTAATCTACATTTTGTCACCATAGATTAGTTTATATTTTCCAGAATTTTATACAAATGAATTATAAAATAAACTAGGGGCCCAGTGCACAAAAATTTGTGCACTCGGGGGGGGGGAGGGGGTCCCTCAGCCCACATGTGCCCTCTCGCAGTCTGGGACCCCTTGGGGGGTGTCCACCTGCTGGCATGCCTGACCAGCCTGGATGAGAGGCTGATGGCTGTTTGCAGGCTGGCCAAGCCCCCCAGTGGAGACCCTCACCCCATGGGGGTGTGGCCAGCCTGGGTGAGGGCCTGAGGGCTGTTTTCAGGCTGCCCACAGCTCCCATTGACCCAACATCCCAGCGAGGCTGGCTGGAATCAGGTTTCTGGGGTTTATTTATCTTCTATAATTGAAACTTTGTTACCTTGAGCAGAGGCCTAGTCAGGCAAGGAAGCCTCCTGTTTGCTTCAGCTCTGTGGCTTCTATAATTGAAACACTGTTGCCTTGAGCAGAGGTCCAGCCAGCCTAGTCAGGCAGTTGCAATGGAAGCCTCCTGTTTGCTCTAGCTCCGTGGCTGCCAGACGCCATCTTGGCTGGGTTAATTTGCATACAGCTGTTCTGATTGGCTGGTGGGTGTGGCTTGGCTGGTGGGCATGGCTTAGGTGTCTCGAAGTGATGGTTAATTTTTGTATTACTCTTTTATTAGATTAGATAGATACTCTTTTTTTGTCTAGTTTCCTTTACTCAGCATTATTTCAAGATGCAGCTGTATTGTTTCATGCATTCATAGTGCATTGCTTTTTATTACTGAGGAGAATTGCATTGTATGGATACCCCTAAATTTATCCATTCATCCCTTGACAAGCATCTGAGTTGTTTTCAGTTTTTGCTATTACAAATAAAGCTGTTATAAATGTTCATGTACAAATTTTTTATTGGCTATGCTTTCATTTTTTTCCAGTAAAAATTTTTTTCCAGTATGAGTGGAATTTCTGGATCAGATGGTCATTGTACTGGATTAAATAGTGTTCCTCAAAATCCATGTCCACCTGGAACCTCAGAATGTGATTTATTTGGAAACAGGGTCTTTTGGGGTATAATTAGTTACAATGAAGTCATACTGGGTTAGGGTGGGCCTTAAATCCAATGCCTTATGTCCTTATAGGAAGTCCATGTGATATTAGCATAACCAATGGACACAGACACTGGGATGGTGGGGGCTTGCTGGTGGTGGGAATGGCTTTGGGGGGTGGTCAAATGGGGAAAAAGGAGACATATGTGAAACTTTAGTCAATAAATAAATTTTTTTTAAAAAGAAGGCTATGTGAAAACACAGAGATCTACAGGGAAGAAGGCCATGTGACAATGTAGACAGAGATTGTAGTGATGTAGCTTTGAACAAAGTAGTGACAAAGATTGCCAGCAACCATCAGAAATTAGGAGAGAGAGAGAGAGGCATGGAACAGATTCTCCCTCAGTGTCTCAAAAATGAATCAATCCTGCTGACACCTTGAATTTGAACTTATGGCCTACACAATTGTGAGAGAATAAATTTCTGTTGTTTTAAGCCACCTAGTTGTGGTACTTTATTATGGCAGCTCTAGGAAACAAAGTAGTTACATGTTTTTTTTAACTTTCTTAAAGACTGCCAAACTGTTTTCCAAGTGGTTGCACCATTTTATATTCCTGTCAAGAGTGTTTTAGTTTCTCCTCATCCTTCATCCTTGCTTAATGTGGTCAGACTTTTTCATTTTAACCATTATAAGAGGTGGATGGATAGTAGTACTAGTGGTACTAATGCCTAGTGGTTTTGAAAATCATTTCATGTGTTTATTTGCCATCTGTATATCTTTTTTGGTAAAGTACCTGTGCAAATCTCCTATTTGTTATTTGGATTGTTTGTTTTCTTTCCATTGGGTCTGAGAGTTCTTTATATATTCTAGATATAAGTTATTTATCAGATATATGATTTGCAGATGTTTTGTCCAGCTGGTGGATTTTCTTCCCATTCTCTTAACTGTATCTTTTGAAGACAGCTAAGTATTCAAGATATCATTTTGGATGCCTCTTTTTCTTGGTAGCCTTCTCTGAGCCCCAAACCTTGATACATGGCCCCTCTAAGTACTTGTCATGTTTCAGATACATCCTCATAGCATGACATGCATTTTACTCAGTTACTAGTATAGTTTTTTGACTGCCTGTTTGTTTCTCCCACTAGACTCTAAACTCTGTGACCATAGGCAAAGAATCATTATGTCCTGTTCTTTGTTGGATCCTCTGCGCAAGTACAAAGATTGATAGACGGCTGACTATTCTCTGCTTGTCTCTCCAGACTGACTGTCCGTAGCTCTCCACCCTGTTCTGTGCTCTGCAAGCTGACTTCTGGGGACTCGTTGCCCACTGACTTCTGGCTGGGTTCAGCTAACGGGAAGAGATCAGAGGGCAGGAGAAGACAGGACAGGCTATTTATTCTCTCAGTTTCTTCCCTGACAGGCATAAGTTTGGTAGTAATTACTGTTCTCCTGTCCTGTCAGATGTTCTGTTCCCTGTCCCATAACTGTCATGAGGCTCCTGTGCCCTGCCCTTGATCCTTCAGACCCAGTGTAGTAATGGCAGTTTCCTGCACTTGGTTAGAAACTAGATCTTCACCATCCTGCTTGGTTCCTTTCACTCTGCTCATACCTTTGTAAACAGTTTTTTTATTAAACCTTCACAATAAATCAGGGTCTCACCCTTTCTTGCTGAGATCCTGATTCCTACAATGCACACACACACACAAAAATTATTAATTTTGAGCCTCACTATAACCCATACATTGAGTTTTAAATCTCTGAAATGTCTTCAATGATTTCATTCAATATGAATCAGGTTTCTAATATCTTTCTTCAGTTTCAAGTGATTAGAAATACTATATTCCTTTCAAGCCCATTCTTTCTTTTCTTCATTTATTTCAGCAGAGACTTTTTGAGAACTTACTAAGGCCAGGAACTTGGCTGCCCTGAGGATTCAAAGAGAAGGAAAATATATTTGGTTTCTCAAGGGACTCACATTCAAGTGAGAGGTATAATTAAATAACAAATTCCGATTTAAAATGACAAATTGAGTAATGGAAAGGCGTACAAAGGCCCCCAGGCGCAGAGCTCTGGCGGCCTGTTCACAGCTGGGTCAGGGATCATTCCAACAGGGCAGTGCTCTGTAGCATGCGATTCTGAGCTCTCTGTTGCTTTTCCCTTTGCTGCCCTGCTCCCTTCCCACACAGTCAACAGCTCCCAGGAATGAGTGCTGACAATACACCAGACTCCATGCCAAGCACTGCACAAACCTATCTCATTTAATACAGTGGCTCTACGAAACAAATACCACCATTTACATTTTACACAGAAGGAAACTGAGGCTAAGGGAGACTAAGCCACCTGCTGGTAGGTGGCAGAGAGCCTCTTTTAACCATTACATTCCCCTGCTTCATAAATCTGAAACACACAGGACTGGGTTATGGGGGAGGATCATTTTCCTGAAGGCTGAAAGGCTCTCTGCCACAGATTTCCACCTCAGAACTGCAATACTTCCGGAAAACATGGAAATGAGCGCTTTTTCTGAGTCTTCCCATCGCTGAATAGGAAATATGATGTGAGTAAGCCAGGAAGTTGTCATCGCCTTTGTTCATTACACTAATTGCTCTAGAGATAAAATATGGCTTGTTTCCCCCTCTTTATCCTGCTTGTATTCCTAGCACTGCTACTTTAGAATCTTATCTGCTGTGGATCAGCTTTTTTCTTCTTCATTATTTAGAAAATAAAACTGAATCTCACACAGGTAACTATTTCAGCCAGATCCCACAGCCAGTGGGAGGTAGCTCAGTGTCCTGTAGCCACCCGCATTCATCCGAGTGCCCCAGTATGTGCCCTTTGCTCCAGCCGGGCCCGCCTACTCTGTCTCCCATATAAACATTTCTCATTCCAACCTTTGTATTTTTCCTCACAACTTCTTCCCATCCTTGAATAACCTCTTCTTCCCAACCCACTCCTCCTCCCTACCTGAAGCACATCTAACCCTGTGTGACCCCTCTAGATTAAGGTGACCAGACGTCCCGCTTTTGGCGGGACAGTCCTGACTTTTAACAGTTTGTCCCACGTCCCTCGGCGTTTTAAAAAAGTCCTGATTACTCTTTGTAGTATTTTAAGTAATAATAATAAAAAGAAAAAGAAAAAAAGAGAACCCCCCTGGTCAAGGGTGTACCACTTTAAATCTGGTCACCTTACTCTAGATCTTCCTGCCTCCCTCCTTTTTACTCTTACTGCACTGCACCTCACCAAAGATGAACCTCAGTGTTGCACTGTGCTACCTACTGATGCCACGTGGATTGCACCGGGTGCTGCAGTGGATGCCAGCCCACTCGGACAGACCTGAATCATCCATTTCGGGGATATTCCCATAGCAGTAGTGCTGAGGCCACAGGAGAGCTTGCTAAATACTTTGTGCTTGAAGTCTATAAAGTTAGGTATTGGAAAACATCCCTTTTCAACATGTATTCAGGCAGGAATGCTGCCCTCTATATCAAATGACATGCTATTGACCAGGGACACACACTGGAGTCCCGTACATCCTCTCAGCCACACCTCTTAGTCCAGCCACCTCTGTGGCAGCCAGCCCTGCACACACTTCCTTCGGTTCCCACTGGAGCAACCTGACAGCACTTCACCTCTGCACCTGTTGCACCTGTTCCTGCACCTGTTGCTGTTCCCACTGTTCTGTTCCCACTGTTGCTGTCCCTGGAGTTTCATGAATGCCAAGACAGGGGACCATGGTTGAAGTTTAGCACTGCCGTGGGGACGTGCAGAATAGTGAATGATTCCAGGTGTCCCTTAACCAGCAGGGACAGTGAGCCTACAGGGCAGTGTTGAGGCCTTCTGAGGTTACTGTAGGTCGGTGCACATGTTGCTCCTATAGTGGCCACAACAGAGACGTTCCCTTCTTCCCTATTTTACTCTGATCTTTAACTCCACACCTTCCCAGAGATCTCACCCCAAGTTCTGCTTTCTGGGGAACCAGGCTAAGGCCGTGTATTAGTCTGCTTGGCCTCCCATAACAAACTATCCTAGACTGGGTGGTTTATATTTATTTATTTATTTTTCATATATTTTTATTGATGTCAGAGAGGAAAGGAGAGAGAGAGAGAGATAGAAACGTCATTGATGAGAAAGAATCACTGATGGGTTGCCTCCTGGGTGCCCTACACTGGGGATTGAGGTGCAACCCAGGCATGCGCCCTGACCGGGAATTGAACCGTGACCTCCTGGTTCCTAGGTCAATGCTCTACGACTGAGTCATACTGGCCAGTCCTAGACTGGGTGGTTTAAACAACGGAAATTTATGTCTCACAGTTCTGGCTGCTGGAAAGTCCAAGATCAAGATTTTTGATAAGGGTCCTATTTCTGAGTTGCAGATGGCCACCTTCTCATTTTGTCCTCAGGGGGCCTTTCCTTGGTGCCTGCAGGTGGAAAGATTGCTCTATCTCTTCTTACAAGGCCACCGCTCCTATCTAGCACCCCATCCTTGCAATCTCATTTAACCTTAATTAAGTCAGAAAGGTCTGATTTGCAAATACAATCACAAGGGGGGAAGGAGGGTGGGGCTGCAGCATGTGAATGGAGGGAGGGATGGAGAATTAAACCCTAGACGGTGTTGCTAAAAAATATCAGCTGAGAAACGCAAGGTCCTCCAAGATCACACCATTTTATCTGCTTTTTAAAAGCTTCCTTTGCTTGCTTTCTTCTCATATTTTAATCACTAATGTCAAGATCCTGTTCGGAAAGGTCTCACGAATATCAAATGTTTCTTGTGTTCTGGTTGTTATTTGAAAGACTGCAGTTAGAAGGACCACAATCTAGTTGGGGTTTTCCTTCTTAGCAGTTTAAGCAGTAGTAAGTTTTGCTAGATTAAGGAATACATAGAGCAAATCACTGCCGTTCTGGATGCGTTTTTTCTGCTCTAAAATGGAATAATGGGACCCAGCTATTTTGCTGGAATGCAAGACCCAAGGAGATGGAAGGGGAAAGTTGTTTTTAAAACGGAAAGGAGCTCAAGAATGGAAAAACCTTGGGGTACTCTGCAGTGAGGAGCATGCAGACCCCGTGCACTGAACCTCAGAGATCAGCCGTCCACGTTCCCAGAGGAGGGAGGTCAGAGCGCCCCTAATGAGTCCAGGTTCACGGAGCAGTTTGGTTTACACGAAGCTGCCCGCTGCCAGACCCGCAGTGTTTACCAGAATCGGGGTGTTTTGCAAACCCAGATGTCAGACTTCCTGTCCCAGAGATTCTCAACTAATTTATACGCCCCCTCCCGTCTCCACCCCGCACTCTCCCCGCGCCCCGCCCGCTGGAAGCTGGAGGAGCGTGCACAGAGCAGCCTCCCTTCCTCCCAGCCCCTCCCCCCCCCCCACAGGCAGGAATTTCTGGGATGGGCAGACGGTCCACCCCCTCCTCCTCCTCCTCCTCCTCCTCCTTTTAGAAGCCGGAGTGGATAGGGCGGCGAAAGCCTCTGGCTTTCCAGTCTCCCAGCCCGGAGCCCCGTGTGTCCGCACACAGTAGTAACAGGGGTGACTGAGTGAATCTCGGGGCCACAGGGGTGGTGAGACCCTCGGGAGGGGTGGAGCGGGAAGGCTCTGAGTTTACGCCTCCCGCGCCGCAGGGCCAGGCGCTGGGGCCGAGGCGCTCCCCCCCCCCCCCACTGCCCCAGGCAGAAGCACTGGGCGCCCGGTCGCCTAGTGGTTAGCGATGCTGCTGCTGTGGTCGCTGCTGCTGCTGCTGTTGCTGGGAGCGCCGGCGGCTCCTTCTCCCGAGCCGGTTCCCGAGTGGCAGGGTGAGTGTACCCCGGGTGGAGGGACCAGATCGGCACGTCGGGGCTGAGGGAGGCAAGGGAGTGGAGAAAAGGCGAGCGAGAAAAGGGAGCCTGCGTGGCGAGCGAGGGCAGCCAGGGAGGCCGAGTTTAGCTGGTGGCTGCACATCTGCAGTCTGAGCAAGCCCTGCACCCCTTCCTCCGAGCCCTGCACCCCTTCCTCCGCCCGCATCCTCCAGGCTTCAGCCCGGGGCGCGAGGAGGGGCGGGGCCTGGGCTTGCGGGCAAGTCTGCTCAACTCCGGAGGTTGGGAGGCGGTTCAAAACGCCAGCTACCGAGAATTGTTTATTTGGGAGGAGCATCTCTCGGATAAATGATGGTAAAAAGATGTTCCATTTTGTCCCCTCCCAAAGCAAGTGCCCTGGGTGTGCGCCGCCACTTGTGGAGCGGCCCCTGGAGGGGAAGAAAGCTTAATCTTCTCTATTATGGTGTCTCCTGACGGGGGATAGGCGCCGCTGTGGCCTGATTAGCTGTGGGAACTGGAGCAAGTTGCCGTTTTGTCCCCATTTCGCTCGTTAAGGGCAGTGGGGTCTGCGCTGTCCATAGGACGGCTGAGGAGGATTAAGTGAGATCCTTGGGAAGGCACAGGGCACCCCAGGGATGGAGAGTTCCTTCAAAGTAACCCGCCTTCCAGCCCACCTGCAACACATGTGTGCACACACGGATCGGTTCACCGAACGTTTGCTGAGCACCGACTAGACATAAGATGGGTAAAGGAATGTGCAAAGAGACATGCGAGGCTGTGCTGCAGGGGCCCGGTTAGTGAATCACTGCACGGGCTGCTCCAGCAGCAGAGTAGGCAGCATCCGAACTTGGAGGCTCCGTGAAGGGCCGCAGGGGGAAGTTCCACCAACCAGTGAGAGCCTGGGGGCGGCCTCCATCCGCTCTCCCTTTGGGGATAAGTTCGGAGAGGGGGTAAAACTACGTTCATTGCTCTTCCTCTCAACATCTTGTGTATGCACTGTTGAAGTGTCTTTTCTGGGCCGTATTCTCAGCACTCCAGGAGGCGTTGTCAGGAGCAGGTTGAGCAGTTCTTATTGTAAAGTGGTCAAAGGAAGGAGGCCTCTTCCGTCCTGGGTCAGTTCAGTAAAAATGCTTCTGTGGATGCACATCTGACCTGCGGTGTGATCTGTGGCCACTGAGTTTACTGTGCGGTACTTGCTCCATTTTAAAGTGTAGGCTTTGCCTGAGCACTAGGTACCTGGAAGGGGCAGCAGCAGCCCCTGGGTCAGGAGCTGGAACCGAGCCACCGGGAGAGAATGCGTTGTGATCCTCTGAGCAGGGTTTAACACGGATGGGCTAAGCCTTTCTATATGTAGCCGACCCAAATCCTGGCCTGAGGAGTTTCCAAGCAGTGCCTTCTCTTTAATACTCAAGGACGTTCTGAAGCCAGACCACCTGCTACTTTCTATATGCTCCAGATGACACTTAGCATATGACGTATTTGGCACCGAGATTCTTCAGATATGAAAATGCTGCCTCTGGCGTTCTAAGGAGCACAGAGATTATGTGGCACTGAGTGTCCCAATCCTCAAAGGACTCCAATCACCCACATCAGCGAAATTCCAAGTATCATCTAGACAGGTTTGAAATCAAGGTTTTCCTGCATACACGCAGATGGAAAAAACAAAATCTTAGCATTGGAAGGGACCTGACACCTTGTCTACTCTAGCCATCCATATTTCAGGCATGGAAGCTGAGGTATAGCTGTGTTTTGGGGTGTCTCAGTTTACGATTGTGTTCAATGCACCACACTGACTTGCTTTTAGCCATGATTGGCTTCCACAGATTAACTAGGGGAAAAAATGCACCTATTTCAGTTCCCTATCCACTAATACATAATATGTAATAATACAAGACATCTTATGCACATAGTATTTTTTATCTGAATTGTTTGATATGTATTATTGATGGGTCTGATGTGTGTTATAAGCATCCCAGCCTTTCAGGGGAGGAGGAGGCAGATCATTGATAGTATTGTGCTGACTTTTCAATCATTTGTCAATGCTCTTGCACTACAAATAAGTAGATGCAGTGTCATGTAGTAGTTAAATTCATGGGCTCTAGGAATCAGACTGCGTGGGTTCAAATCCTGGCTCTACTGTTTACCAGGTCTGTGACCTTGAGCAAGTTAACCTCTCAGGTTACTCATATATAAAAATGACCCTAATAAAACTTAGGAGTTGTTTTTTTGTTTCAATTTCACCATGACGCCCTCTTCCTCTAGCCAGTCCAGACCATTTTGACAGGTTGCAGCCGGTAACAATTATTTATTGCCCTGAGCACAACACCATACTTGGCATGTCTGCAGTCTGTCTTCTGGCTTCTAATTGATTATTCTAAGGGGTTTTATTGTGGTTCTGGAATCAGAGCCTTTTCTTCTAACAAGTGCTGAAGCTGGATGCTACTTACTCAAGTGCCCCATATCCTCGGAGGACAGTAGAAGGAGTGAAGAAGGAAGTGGGCCATCCTGGGAAAAGTGGGCATGGTCTCGGTGGAGGTTGCTAAAGGAAATGAATTGGGGGACAAGAATGCTATATTGAGGGCTGAAAATTATATATGTGAAATGGCCCCAACCAACATAGGAGAGTTTTCTCTGAACATTCAGCTTCCCAGAGGCCAGAGTGGAGGGAGCTGTATCAGTTGTTGGGAATGGCCAAGGTAGGCTTTTCTGAATGGCCAGTGACCAAGGAAAGTGAAGTGCTGATACGCATGAGGCCCAAGGGCTTGACCATGGGGTCCTATCTGGAAAAAAGACTGAACTGGGTGGAGAAGGCGGGGTGTCTTTCAACATCCTATGCCAATGGGAAGAGGGGCAGGGAGCTGGAGGCCTCAGTTGTGCATTCTCTGTCTATCAAGCACAATGGCTTCATCTCCCTAGTCTTGGTTTAGGTTCACCCCAAAGCAATCACTGAGATGTGTATTTATTTAGATGCGAGTAATTTGCTTGGGAGGTGACTCTAAAAGGCATGGTGACGGAGTGAGGAAATGAGACAGGGAAGAGAAGAAAGCCGTGACAGGTAACTGGGCTTCAGTTTCACAAAAGTCCTTCTGAGGGACGCAGTGAGGGGCAGGAAGCACAGACATTCACCTATCACCCTCACCTGTCATTGATGGAGGGATACTGACCTCCTGACGCTCTGGACTGCATGGAGCTCTGTCAGGCAGAGAGACAGAAAATCAGGCGAAGTAAATGAGAACTGCGCCCAGTGAGGGGCCTCCAGGGTCAGCAGTGAGGGCGGGGAACCAGCAGAATCTTCCACTCACCCACAGATCGGGGAGACAAAAATATGGGCAGGATCAGATACTGTTCCCAAGAGGCTGAGAGTCCTGAGACAGATAACTGAAACACAAGCAATTTCCAAATGGTGCAGTGGGTGTTATGATAATAAGGAATGAGCAAAGTGCAGAGGAGGAACTACCTGAGGGACTGGGGACTCACAATAGGGCATTTGTTTTGCTGAAGAGTAAGTAAATAGTTGCCACATGTGAAAAGGAGCCAAAACATTTCCAGGAAAGCATGCAGGGGTCTTCAAACCATGGCCCGCGGGCCACATGTGGCCCGCCGAGGACATTTATCCAGCCCCCCGGGTTTTTTGCCGTCTTGTTTTTTTACTTCAAAATAAGATATGTGCAGTGTGCATAGGAATTTGTTCATAGTTGTTGTTTTTTTTTTTTAAATTATAGTCTGGCCCTCCAACGGGCTGAGGGACAGTGAACTGGCCCCCTGTTTAAAAA
The DNA here is from genome assembly GCA_004026665.1 of Murina feae. NCBI lineage: Eukaryota > Metazoa > Chordata > Mammalia > Chiroptera > Vespertilionidae > Murina > Murina feae. Next base: position 26,828 of record PVJC01008897.1, on the reverse strand, counting down.
GTTTGAGCACCCCTGGATGTGCAAAGGTACAGAATCACGTGGGCAACAGTAATTCCAAGGGCTAATCTTGCCTCTTTTGGATGGAGAAAAGTGGGCTCTGAAGGTCACTCAGACAGAGGCTGGATGTAAGGGTACCAGGATCTCAAGGGGACCCAAGGCTTCTAGGAAACCAAAAACAAGCCACTGGAATGAACCAAATATTTTTTTTCTTTCCTTCTTTCTCTCAGGGGCTGTTTGATGGTCCCTGTTTGGTTCTCCTTCTGTGAACTGATTTATTCTGCTTCAACTTGCAGGATTTTTCACGTGTAGTTCCCACAGCAACCTTGGAAGAGTTCCTTAATTTCATGGGAGAGGAATCTGGCCATACTGGTCACAGCTGGCTGGCCAGTCTCTATGCTCTGTCCTGGAATCAGAGGCCTTCTCATGGTTGGTAGGCCATGTAGGAGTGTGAGATGTGCACAGGGATGCTGCCCCAACAGGTCCTGTGGATGAGTAGACCCCCAGAACAGGGTCATGGCGGACAGGAAGCTGTGACATGTCTATATTTGGAAGCATATACAGTATAGAGAAATGAGTTTGGTTGGAGGGACTATGCTTAAAAGGGGGGGAAAATCTGGTTGGTGATTGGGTGCTGCTGAGAAGGTCTTGTGAATCTGGACAAAGGGAAATGAGATCATTTGTAGGTTTAGGAATGGCATGGTCAGTTTGGGACATGAAAAGGTTAACTTGAAGAGCAGCAAAAGGACCATCTGGAAGGTTAACACAATTTCCTATGAAAAAAACACTGATGACCCAAGCTAAAAAGTCAGTCCCAGTAGAAATATTGAGGAGCAGAAAGTTTGCGTTAAGACTTTTATAAAAAAGAAGAAAATAAAAAATAATAGTCAGTGGAAGTTAGGAGACAGGAGAAATGGCAGAATCAGAGGGGAAGACTATAAAATGGAACTAAGGCATTGCAGAAGTAGATTCCTTCTCAGCAGTGACCCGATCCAAGGGTTGGTTGTAGGTGTGGTCCCTGAGGCGGAGAGCAGGTCCTCGGAGCAGAGGATGAGGAAATAGGCATCCAGGACAATACAGACATCCATGTCTGAAAAGAAGTTTCATCAAACAAATGTCCTTGCTTCATAGGATATGCAGCTACTTTGATATTCTCTTCCATTCTATTTTGTTTTGTAATGCTCGCCATTAAATTGACCACACGACCTATTTAATGGGCCACCACCGGCAGTGGAGAAAACACCAGGACAGAGTGTTGGGTCATCTGTGTGCAAGTTAAAGGCTTCAGAATGGGGAGGACAAAGGAGAATCTACTGTTGTCACATAGTGAATATGAGGAAGAGGTTCAGGGTATTACACCTCAGGATCAAGGAAGGAAAGACAGGGTGCTACCTGGGAGAGGTTTTTGAAGGAGGGTGGTGAGAGTCACCACCTGGAGTCAGCAGTGGGGAGAAGTCCTTACCCTGAGATTTTTCTCCATAGCTTCCATTCCTATGCAAAGGTGAAAAGGCTCCTCTCAACTGCCCCTAATAGTATCTAACATTTGGAGATGGGTTGCTACATGCCCTTTTACATATATTAACACACTGAATCCTCACCAAACTCAGGTACTGTTAATACATACTCTTCTTTTACTGATCAAGGAGGGTTAAGTAATGAATCTATAGGAACTTGTGGAGTGGGGATTCGAACCAGCCACTTAAACACTTATGCGAAGAACTCCATGAAATAGGTCATTCTGTATCCTGATGTTTGATGGCAGTGTGTGATTTAATTTTGTGGCAAGAGGAACTGGAAGCAAGTCTCTTACTCTCTCGGCAGCTCCTCCTTTTCCAAACCAGTACTTCCCACATGTGGGAGTGAAGAGTTCATAAAGCAAAAATGTGCAGAGCTATTGGTCGCTTTTCATTTTCCTAGGTGATTCCTTAAACTCCGGGGATTTGGAATTGAAGTGAAAGCATGTCAGATACTGGTTTAACTGCCCATCCTGACCATAAATCACTCCAGTCATCTGACTGTTTCTCCCATCTCTTTTGGTCATCTCTCAGAACCTCTTCCACTTCATGCAATTCTCATCTCAGTTTCTCTCATTGGCTCCTTTCCTCTGAGCTTTTGAGAGTCAGAATGGACTTCCAGTTTTGCTAGCTCTTTTTACTCTTTCTCATTGAGCTCCTAACCTCTTTTCCGATTGTTGGCTGGCACAGTAACTGACACCACACAATGGGGATTCCAAGCCAATGACTGGAAAGGTTGAGCCACACAGAGAGCTCAGTTGTCCCCTCAGGTCCCCTTCCTCGACCAAATAAACAATTTGCTTATTTATATCAGGTTTTCTGAAGAAATTATTCCCTTTTTATGTATTCATTTATTTTTGCCTCTTTTGAACTCATCCCTCTGTGATGAATCCTCTGATGATCTATCAGTGTAACATATTTGATACATGTATAGACCTTTGCGTCCATTTTCTTTTAGAAATTACCCTTAGAAGGCTGTGAAGAGATGTTTCAATTCAAACCTAGGAACATAAATTGTATTTTTAATTGATCAAAGGAAAAGGAAATATTACAGTTTATAAAACAAACAAAGCACCTTATAAACACTTGGAGAAGAATATTTTGTAAAGCCACTGAATAAAAATGGAGGAATCCTATATAATAAAAGCCTAATGTGCTAAGTGTCCAGTTGTTTGTTCAACCAACCAAAGCGTGATATGCTAATGATATGCTAAGGCCACTCAACTGCTCTCTATGATGTGCACTGACCACCAGGGGGCAGACACTCTGACCAGTAGGTTAGCTTGCTGCTGGGTTCTGGCCAATCAGGACTAAGCAAGATGGGCTGGACACTCCCTGGAGCCCTCCCACTGTCCCTCTCCAGTTGGCCACCCTCCTGTGTCCCTCCCTGGCCCCGATCCTGCACCAGAGGGGTCCCTCAGCCTGCCTGTGCCCTCTCACAATCCGGGACCCCTCAGGGGAATATCAGAGAGCCAAGTTTCAGCCCGATCCCACAGGCCAGGCCAAGGAACCCCACTGGTTCATGAATTTGTGCACTGGGCCTCTAGTATTATTATTATTTCTATAAATTAGGTTCTAATGAAACAGAATTAAACAAAACAGCAAGAGGTTCCTGTTTTTGTGTGTGTCCACTTGACTTTTTAGTTTATGGCACTTTACAGACTACCATAGTTCCAAAGAAATATGCTAATAAAAAATGGTTACTATTTCTGGTGTTTGGCATTTTGCTCTTGAGAACTTTCCTTTTCTTTTTTAAAGTTTATTTTGTGTTAGTTTCAAGTGTACAGCCTAGTGGTTAGACAATCATATACTTTACAAAGTTTTTTCCTGATATATCAAGTACCCACCTAGCACTGTACAGTTACTACAATACAGTATTACTGACTATACTAGGGGCCCAGTGCACAAAAATTTGTGCACTCGCGGGAGCGGGGGAGGTCCCTCAGCCCCACCTGTGTCCTCTCACAGTCTGGGACCCTCAGGGGATGTCCACCTGCTGGCGTGCCTGGCCAGCCTGGGTGAAGGGCTGATAGCTGTTTGCAGGCTGGCCAAGACCCCCAGTGGGAACCCTCACCCCATGGGGATGTGGCCAGCCTGAGTGAGGGGCTGAGGGCCGTTTTCAGGCTGCCCACAGCTCCCATTGACCCAACATCCCAGCGAGGCTGGCTGGAATCAGGTTTCTGGGGTTTATTTATCTTCTATAATTGAAACTTTGTTGCCTTGAGCAAAGGCCTAGTCAGGCAACAAAGCCTCCTGTTTGCTTCAGCTCTGTGACTTCTATAATTGAAACAGTGTTGCCTTGAGCAGAGGCCTAGTCAGGCAACAAAGCCTCCTGTTTGCTTCAGCTCCATGGCTTCTATAATTGAAACATTGTTGCCTTGAGCAGAGGCCCGGTCGGCCTAGGCAGGCAGTTTCAACTCCATTGCTGGAGCAACAGAAGCCTCCTGTTTACTCTAGCTCTGTGGCTGCTGGCCGCCATCTTGGCTGGGTTAATTTGCATACAGCCCCTCTGATTGGCTGATGGGCATGGCTTAGCTGGTGGGCATGGTTTAGATGTCACAGAGTGATGGTTGATTTGCATATTACTCTTTTATTAGATTAGATTCCCTGAGCTATACTTTATTAGTACAGCCCCATGACTATTCTATAACTACCAATTTGTACTTCTTAATCTCTTCACCTTTTCACCAAGGCTCCCAAACCCCCTCCCCTCTGGCAACCATCAGTCTAATCTCTGTATCTATGAGTCTGAGAACTTTCCTTTTCAATTATGAAAATATAAACAAGAAATTCTAAGTGATTATCCTATCTAATAAGGAGGGAATATGCTAATTGACTGCCTCATCCTCAAAGATGGCAGTGCCCACAGTCACAAGATGGTGGCTCCCAGTCCCTTCAGCCCCGCTGGGGCAACAGGCATGCAGCAAGGCTGGGCCACCTCCAGGCAGGCCTGGCCTTGCAACACATCTGCCTCCAGAGTCCCCCATCTCCTCAGCTCCCCAGCCGCCCAGGGCTGGCCCGAGGCACAGGCAAGCCTCGGATGGCGGCTGCCCAGCCACCAGGGCTGTCCAAGGCTCAGGTAATCAGGACCAGCCGAGGCTTGCACTGACAGCAGTGGCAGCAGCAGAGGTGTGATGGGGGCGTCACCTACTCCTGATCACCGGGTTGCCTCCCACTCCTGAAGACTCCCGGACTGTGAGAGGGGGCTGAGGGAACCCTCCCCCTTCAGTGCATGAATTTTCATGCACCGGGCCTCTAGTTTAACTATAATATTTGTCCTATTTTGCTGCTATTTCGTATTAGCCATGTTCAGAGTTAAGATTTGCTTTTTCTTCTTAATATTTATACAGTGGCCATAGGGATTGAGGTAATCATTTTCAGGATCTGATGAGGCCAGCAGTAATTTTAAACCCATTGTGCAAAGGGGGAAAGCAAGGCAGATGCTCTTTACCTTCAAGCAACTCTACCCTGAAAGAAATGCTCTGTAGTTTTCCACAGTCTTTTTCCTATCGTGTTAGCCTTGTACAAATAAGAACAGGGTGGGTTTTATGGACATGTAACCTGGGCAGTATCCTAGGGGCCCATATTCAGAAGGGCTTTGAACTTGGGGGTTAATGCTTTGTGGTTTGGGGTCTTGGAATTCTTCAACATTTTTACCTTTGAATTTGTGCTTTGGGCATGAAGTCTCATGGGGCAATGGAGCATGAGCCAGGGGCTTAAAGCCATACTTCAAGCTCAGTCCCCACTTCCCTTGATGGGTTTTCAGCCTCCCCTTTCATATTCCTATCATCCACCTACCTGGCAATTAGGTTGCATTGGTGTTGAGGATTGGAGGCTCAGGGTCTAGGAGTGGATGGCCAGTAGCATCTAAGAGCAGAGCAAGGCAGCCGCTCTCCCCCTGGGCTGGCAGCACCTCTCTACATTCAGTGGGGACTAAGCAGAAACCTATCACCCATTCCCAATCCAGGCACTGAATGTGTTCCCAGCCTTTCTGGCATGGAAGTTGCAATCACTCACATGCCCATGGGAAATGTAGATTGACTCAGCTTCCTTGCTCCAGCCAGGGCCTTGAATTTTCATTTTATGCTGGGCCCTGCGAAGTAGGCAGCCAGCCTGACTCAGAAGCATGGGGCCAGTTAGGGGTTGAATTGTGTCCCCCTCAAAATTTATATGTTGAAGTTCTAACTCCTCAATACCTCATAATGAAATCTTATTTGGAGATAGAGTCGTTACAGAGGTAATCCAGTTACAATAAAGTGATTAGGGTGGGTTCTCATTTAATAAGATGATGCCCCCCAAAGGGGAAATTTAGATAGGAATATGCATAGAGGGCAGATGACATAAAGAAATACAGGGAGAAGACAGCCATCTGTCGATAAGCCAGGGAGGCAGGCCTGGAACAGATCCCTGCCTCCTATGTATGCGGGGAGGGAGCCAACACTGCCACACCTTGATTTTTGACTTAGATCTATGAGACAGCCTCTAGATCTATGAGACAGTCCTTCCTGTGGTCTAAGCCACTCAATCTGTGGTACTTTGTTATGGCAAATGACAGGGACGGAAGAGATATTTACCATTAAAACACGGTTTTGTTTTCACTTCTGTCTCCCACTTAAGTAAATGTATACTTATCTTCATTGGGTATATTCTCAAAGCAGTTAAAATAGCTAGTCTTGCCCTCACCAGTTTGGCTCAGTGGATAAAGCGTCGGCCTGCGGACTGAAAGGTCCCATGGTCAAGGGCATGTACCTTGGTTGTGGGCACATCCCTGGTGGGAGGTGTGCAGGAGGCAGCTGATCGATGTTTCTCTCTCATCGGTGTTTCTAGCTCTCTATCTCTCTCCTTCCCTCTCTATAAAAAAATCAATAAAATATATATATTTTTAAAATGGCTAGTCTTATAAACATGCTTTCAATGACATCACATCTTTCCCAGCACAGTTTTGTTGTTGGTGGAGTTCTTTTCTATTTGTTTGTTTTGATGGGCAAGTCCTTAGATCATATTCCCCCAGGGCTCCAACATGCCAGTGTTTGTGAGGGAAGTGTAAGAAAGTTCTGTCTCACTGTGTCTTGCCATAACTTGCTCTTTGTAATGAACGAGGCTCCCTGGTGACTGAGGTGGTATGTCAGCAACACAGTGTATAAGATAACATGGCTGCTGTCAGTAAGGATATTTATACTGGCAATGTCTGTTAGGTAGTTCAGAGTTCCATATAAAGGCAAAATGGTGGAGAAATAAACTAAAAGCCAAAAAGAAGAAACATGTGTGCGACTCAGCTTAAAATTTCATTGGTAAGATACAGATACACCCAAGAACTTCTAAAGAGATAATAGGTTTTCTGCAAGGGGTACTACTGGTAAATGAGATGGACAGGGGCGCGAAGGAGAATGGCAGCGAGTGGCGAGGACAGTCTGAAAGGGTTAATCCACTTCACATAGGAGTTGGTAACAGGCAATTTGAATCCTCACAAAACCGGAGCCTGGTGGAGCTGATTAAGTTGGGTTTCATTTTCCCCCTCCTGTGAGAGGAGTATTGTATGCCTCACGGAACTTGAAAGGACAATTTGGGGAGATTAGGGAGAAAGGGGAAAAGGACACATAAAGAGATTTAGCAAGAGGGGTCCACCAGCCTGTGGAGGTGGTGATTGCCCAGGTTCAGAAGCTGCAGGAGAATAAAGAAGGCTCAAAGTCAAGGACAGTGCTCGGGCAGGGAAATAGAAGGAAGTTCTGAGACGGTATGAAGAGTTATTTTAGAATGCACTGCACTTTTTAGTTGGTTAACGGAAGGCAATTGATAGGAAGGCACAGGCTTTGTTAGGAGCTGTCAGGTTGTTAAGAGACAAACACCATATCTCAGATGACCTAGGATAAAAGCAAATACTCACTCAGAGAGGACCACGAAGGGCAGGCACACTTTTCACTTTGTTCTTTCAAGTGCAATGCACGTGCTGCAAGCATCAGACATTCCTTGCTTATTGGTTTGGAAAGTCCTTTTAAGAATCCAGATTTTCTGTATCGTTCAGCCATGAATGGGAATTGATTCAGCCAATTACAACATCCCTTCCTGCTACAGAGTAATGTCAGGAACATCATCGATCTGAAGCCATCGTTCCCGGGAGGGATCAGACCCACATTTGTGCAGCTGAAAAAGGTCAGTTCGTCTCCAGAGAGAAGCTGCTCACCTTTACATGAGTTACAGATTGGATCCCTTCCATTCCCAAACTGAAATACTGTCAGAACAGCAAGGAACTGAGCAGATTGGAGACATGCTACCAGGCACGAAGGGTGTGGGCCCCGCACCAGCTGTGTGAGTGGATGGAGTGGAAGAGGTTTAAATGGCAGAGGAGACTGAAATTAGATTGCACTTGGCAAGCTGTGGCTTCCGAATAGCTTGTCTTAAACATTGCACATGGTGTGAGCCGTGCACTTGGACGCTTCCTTCCAGTTCCTTAACGTGGAGCTGCACAGAGGCCGACGTTATGTGTGTATTGGATTTGATGGCCACTGTCATCTTGTAATTTATTGAATACCAGAAAGCCCTTTGCTTGCCTAAAAGAGAGTATGCCTTCAGGAACGGTTGTTTTGTTTGTTCAAAGTGTTGTTTTTTGTTTTGTTTTTTTTTGTTAAATGTACAGACACCTCATCAAGGCTTAATCCTTCAAGCCATAGCTACTTACTTAATATTTCAAACTTTCCGCCAGTTCTAAGAGAAAGCTTTGTAAAGCAGAGGGGAACACCACCAGCAGGAGGAGGTGACCAGAGGGATGCCGAGAGTGAAGTGGGAGGGCCTCAAGAGAAACCTCCCCAGGGCCATGTTGACACTGCTCCAACACATGGACCAAGCTGAAACAGTAGTCCCAGGCTCTAGACTCCAACCTCACGGTATCCTAGGGATTGGCAGGCATCTGACAACCAAATACCTGAAGCCAGAAAACAAGTCATTCTGGATTTTTCCAGCATCCTCACATTCTACTGATCACCAAATCCTGTCACTTGTTCCCCCTGTGAATTCTCTCTCTGATGGCTGGAGTCTAACCCTTCCCTCCTTCCTTTCTCATCACTACCAGTTGAGTTGATACCTTCTGTCTCCTTTGTCAGATCATAGTAGTAGTCCCCAGACTGTTCTCCAGTTCCACTCATGGACTGTCCCATCTCACCTGAATGAGAACTCTTCTGGGGTCAGAACCTGGACATTTGCCTTTATACCTGTATTCTCAGCCTTTAAAACAATGTTGGACACACAGTAGGTACTCAGTAAATGCTTTTGTTGAATGATTCACCACCCACATTTTTATCTCACACCACAGCCTCGGTCATGTCTTCTCTTGTTCCAAAACCTCCCTTTCATCTAAAGAGTAACATACAAATTTCTGAATAAAACTATATATAAAATTACCCCAAACCATCTCTTTCTAACTTCATATTCTACAACTACCAAAGTCTTGTATATAGCTGTAATCCTGATTATTTTTATCACCTCTGAGCTTTGGTGGTTTTGTTCTGACCAGAATGCCCCCTTACCTGACTCATCACCTCTCCATCCTTAGACTTCTTTGACCATCCTGAATTCTCTGTCTACAAGGACAGGCATCCATGCTAGTCTAGTTTAGCAATGTACTTCCATGTGTGAAAAATATTAGATCCCTAATAAACTAAAAAATAATGTTTGTTGAATGAAAGTCTGTGTGTGTGTGTGTGTGTGTGTGAGAGAGAGAGAGAGAGAGAGAGAGAGAGAGAGAGAGAGAGAGAGATTTCTTTGATCTTCTTACTCAAACTGACCCCTTCTGCCCCTGGATTCTCCAACATAGTGTTTATACCTACCATGTCAAAATATACTTTAAGTTTCTTTCTGTAAATTTTATGAAATACTCCCAGAGAGAACACCAGTTCCCTGAAGGCAAACACTATGACATATATACCCTTTTATCTGCAGGGTTTCTAACATATACCATATCAGGCACTCAATTAATGTTTGCTTGAAATTACAAATCTCTTACTTTAAATTGCAATGACCTATAGCAGTTCATTGTCTTCTTTCTGGGTTATTAATGAATGTGTGTAAGGAAAGTTATGCATAGACCTATATGGTCCTCACTGAACATATAGATATAAAACCTCTAATGCAAAATTAATTTGCGGGGGTGATGTAAAGAAATGATTCAATTAAATAAGCTTTACAGCTCCATCCAGTTCTGAAGTTCATGCGTCTGCATTTATGGGTAAAGTTAGTCTTCTCTGCCATGTCCATATTCCTTCCAGCACTGGCCAGTGTGGCTCAGGAGTTGAGTGTCAACCCAAGAATCAGGAGGTCACAGTTTGATTCTGAGTCAGGGCACATGCCCAGAAGAGTGTGCAAGAGGCAGTTGATGGATGATTCTCTCTCATCACTGATATTTCTATCTCTCTCTCTCCCTCTCCCTTCATCTCTGAAATCAATTTATTTTAAAAAATAAAATTAAATTATCTCTTCCTTTAAAAAGGTCTCAGAAGTAGACAGCAGAACCACTGACTTCCAAGGATTTTATTTAGGAAAAAAAGGATGAAATTTAGTTTATAAATTTCTTCTAGTGATTCAGTCTACTTTCTCCCCCTAAACTTATAATTATGAAGGGAAGTAATAACATTTACTGCAAAGAGATTTAGTAATTCTGGCAGTACTTCATTAATCACGTAATCAGTGTTCAAGCAGAACTGATGTCCTTGACATATATAATCAATCTTGATTCCTCCCGAATTTGATTTTCATTCTTTTTGAAATCTGTATACAGACACTAAGGATGGTGGCTTATTTTCACATTATGTTTTTGTTTTAGACAACCCATATATGCATATAATGATAATCAGAATACTGATACCTAGGTTTGGTCTCCCCATAGTTCATTTGAAAACAATTGTTTTCTCCTCAGTAAATTTATGGAGAATAATGCTGCTAAGACCAGATTCTCTTATAGCTTAATGGGAAAGCGGGCTTGGGTCATTTTTTAGCTCAGCATGACATAGTTTTCTTTTAGAGATGACAGGGTTATTGTTATTGATAAGCAAGAGCCACTTGTTTTGATAAATTCTGAAGAATTTTTCCAAAGCTACATTCTAAAAGCAGCTGGGCATGGAAAGGTAATAGCAGCCCAAAACTGAGTGGCAAGGTTGTTTGTCTCATACCTTCTACTTTGGAAAGGTATTTTTATGATCACTGGAATAACTACAGACGTTCTGATTCTACCATTCCTTTTCTCTTAACACTTCATAATTTGCATGTTTAAAAACATTAGTCACTCCAAATTTTATTGATATTTAATTTCCATATCCACTTACTCACAAACCACACCCATCAACTGCCTGTTGACATCATGTGTTTCTCTCTTTCCTACAAAAGAGCTGCAATATAGACTTTACAAATAGTGTAAAAGATGAATGAAGATTTAATTCACAGCTGCACATATAGTAGAACAAACAAGACAACAATTTTGTTATCCGGTTGTTTGAAAAATATGCTTCCTCCATGAAAGTGATTGATATCTTGGTATTTAAGGATTGTTTAAAACTAATACTTCTGCACCCACTGTATGCTACAGAAGCTAAAGTAAAAATGAGCTTTCATTCTAATGATGTAGAAGAGAAGTCCTTGGGGGATGCTCAGATTAGCACTCTACAGGTGTTCAACTAAATCTATAGCTGGATCTACAGAGCAAGAATCAAGAAGCCAGCGGAATAATAATGACAACAATTCACATTTACTGAGGTCTTCCCATGATGAAGTAGTGTGTGGTGTGGTGTGCTGTGCATGGATTATTTAATTAAATACTCTTTTTCCCCCTTTTTATTTAAATCTATTGTGGTGATGTTGGTTAATAAAATTATATAGGTTTTATGTGCAATTCTATGATATAACATCTGCATACTGCATTGTGTGTGCACCATCCAAAGTCAAACCTTCTTCCATTACCATATATTTGACACCTTTTACCCTTACTATCCCCTAAACCCTCTTCCCTCTGGTAATTGCCATACTGTTGTCTGTGCCTATGAGTTTTTATTTGTTTTTCTTTTTCATTTGTTGCTTTCAGTTTTATATCTCACATATAAATGAAATCATATGAAATATTTTTCTGCCTAACTTACTTTCCTTAGCATGATATTCTTAAGACTCATTCATGTTGTTGCAAATGGCAGTATTTTATCATTTCTTATGGCTGAGTAGTATTCCATTGTACCACATATTCTTTATCCAATCCTCTACTGAAGGACACCTTGATCATTTCCATGTCTTGGGCTCTATGAATAATGCTGCAGTGAAACAGAGGTGCATACATCTTTGTGAATAAGTGTTTTCAAATTTGGGGGGTAGATGCCCGGAAGAGGGTTTTTTTAAAAGCTCATCCAAGGATATATTTATTGATTTTTAGAGAGAGAGAAAGGGAGAGAGAGATAGACATAGTTGTGAGGGAGAAACATTGTCGGGGTTCTTGTTCTGGCATTAAGAAGGGTTCAGCAATCTGAAGAAAGGGCTGTATATAATTTAAGTAAGAGTCCAGAGACGAAATATAATTTTGAAAGGCATATGGGGGTCAGAGGAGTCTAGCTCAAGAAAACTAAGATCTCCTTGTCTCAGGACCCCATGCTTTTTATTAACATAAATTGTCCTGAGGTGAGGCAGAGATTTACACTTCAAAGGGTAGGGTTTCCATATACACAAGCATTGTTAGAATGGGGAGAATTAGCCTACAGCTGTTCAGGTGTTTGGCCAATAGGAGGCAATAACATGTAGATTAACATGCCCTGAGCTGTCTGGCAGCAAGCAATCATCCCTTCTTAGGTTTGGGGAAATGCCTTCAGCCATTCCCAACAGTTGACAACATATGTGACTCAGCCCTTGTTGAGTCCTCAAGTTCCATCAACCTTTTGATGAAACTCTTGCAATTATGACATGCTGGAATAGGCTTCTGGGAAATCATCAATCGGTTGTATCCCCTCTACACCCACACCAGGGATCAAACCCCCAATATTTTTGGTGTACAGGACAATGCTGCAACCAACTTTATTTACAAACTTTATTTGTAATTTTTTGAGGAACCTCCATACTGTTTTCCATAGTGGCTATACCAGTTTACAGTGAATAAGGGTTCCTTTTCTCCACAATATCTCCAACACTTGTTATTACTTGTCTTGTTAATCCCATTCTAACAGGTGGTAATTCACTGTAGTTTTGATTTGTATTTCCCTAATACCTAGTGAAGTCAACATCTTTTCATATACCTGTTGGCCATTTGTATGTTTTCGTGGTTGAAGTGTCTGTTCAGGTCCTCTGCTCTTTTTTTGGTTGTTGTTAATTCTCACCGATATTTTTCCCCCATTGATTTTTAGAGACAGTGGAAAGGGGAAGGTGGGGGGGGGGAGAGAGAGAGAGAGAGAGAGAGAGAGAGAGAGAGAGAGAGAGAGAGAAACATTGATGTGAAAGAGACATATCGATTAGTTGCCTCCAGCACACACCCTGGCCCCAGGGTGGCAGAGATCAAACCTGCAACCCAGGTGCATGCCCTTGAATGGGAGTCAAACCTAAGTCCCTGAGCTAAACCAGCTAGGGCTCTCTGCCCATTTTTAAATTTGATTGTTTGTCTGTTTGGTATTGAGTTGTATGAGTTCTTTATATATTTCGGGTATTAACCTCTTGTCAGAGCTATTATTTGCAAGTATCTTCTTCCATTCTGTTGGTTCTCTTGTTTTGCTGTGCAAAAATTTTTCAGCTCAATACAGTCCCATTCATTTATTTTTGCCTTTACTTCCCTTACCTTTGGGTCAAATTAAGATCCTCTCTAAAACCAAGGTCCATGAGTGTAGTCCTTATGTTTTCTTCTATGTAATTTATTGTTCCAGGCCTTATAATTAGGTCTTTGATCCATTTTAAGTTAATTTTTGTGTATGGGGACAAACAGCAGTCTATTTTTATTCTTTTACATGTAGCTTTTAATGGAATACTTTTAACATCCCTATGAAACGTATTTCCAGTTCACAGAGGAAAGGTGAGGCTCACAGAAATCAAGACATTTGCCCAAAGTTACAAGGCTGGTCTATGGTAAGTCTGCCTGATTCCATAGCTCTCATCCACTAGCGAGGTAGCCTAGCCACCTATCTTAGGAATATAAGCAAACCCAGAGGGCTGAAGTTCAGCCAGTAAGTTGCAGAGCTGGTTGTATTCGAACATATATATTAGATAGAAGCCAAACTACAGAACAATTATAGCAAAATAATTATTCTTTAGAAAAAAAAGAGTGGAACTCAGGGCTAGAAAGTAATTAGTAGATTACAATGAAAATGCAGGTGAACATTCTATCCAGGCATGAAAAGGTGAATAGGACAGTTGCAAATAAGGTTAATTATCAGAATCCATATCACATTGGCAAGAGGCAGATTTGATCTTGAATATCACTAATAACCATACAGACATGGCCTTCATTAGGAAAACAAATTTCCTGATCTAAATGAAATCTCCCTAAAACCACTCATTCTCTCCCCCAGACTGCACTACACATTCACTTCTCTTTTGCTCTGATGTCTGGTGATCAAAGCAATTTTCTGACAACAATTCAACTCCTCAAATGTATGTTTATAAGTGGGATTATCAGATTATTAAATGAAGTTAACTTTCATGTATATATTGACAGTCTTTTTAACAATGTGTTAAATGATTTTTGTTATTGTAAATCAGCTTCTCTCGGCCTCAGTAACTTTAAAAAAGAAAAAAGAACTTTCACAAAAAAAAGAAAGTAAGAAAGAAAGAAAGAAAAAAGTATAATTCTCATGTCCTGATATGTGAGGAGGCTCATTCTACACTGTTCCAAGTCGCTAGAAGACCTCTGTCTGTCCCTGCTATCCCATGGCTACATGACATGACTCGTGGTAAAGTGCAGCTGTTTTAAGGGAACCTGATAATGTTCCTTCAGATATTAGAAGATTGGACAGAAAGTAACATATAAGAGAAGAATCTGGCTAATGGGAGAACAAAAGAGCCCTTGGACCTGACCAGACACTGAGCTGAGTGACCTCAGCAACCAGGGCCTAAGTAGCACCTGCCAGCATGTTTAATCACCATGCTCAGGACTGCCCATGCTTAGACTATAAAAGTTAGCTATGATTTCCACCCTCAGGAGGACAAGTTCATAATTGTTACCCTATATAATAAAAGCCTAATGTGCTAAGTGTCCGGTCGTCCGGTCTGCCATTCAACCAATCAAAGCATAATGTGCTAATAATATGCTAAGGCCACTCAGCCCCTCGCTATGACATGCACTGACCACCAGGGGATAGATGCTCTGACCAATAAGTTAGCTTGCTGCTGAGGTCTGGCCAATTGGGACTGAGCAAGATGGGCCAGACTCGCCCTGGATCCCTCCTGCAATCTCTCCCTAGCCCTGATCGTGTACCAGTGAGGTCCCTCAGCCTGGCCTGTGCCCTCTCACAATCCAGGACCCCTTGGGGGATGTCGGAGAGCCATTTTTGGTCCAATCTCACAGGCCAGGCTGAGGGACCCCACTGGTGCAAGATGGGCCTCTCGTCTATGTGTATAAAAGCCTAAGCAACTGAATGACCAGTTGACCAGTCACTATGATGCACATTGACCACCAGGGGGCAGATGCTCAATGCAGGAGCTGCCCCCTGGTGGTCGGTGTGCTCCCACAGTGGGAGCACCACTCAGCTGACTGATGTGCACCAGATGCAGAGCTCACGGTTGGCTGCCACAGTCCAGAGACTGCAGCAGAGCAGCAGCAAGCCTACCAAGTGGAGGTAGCAGCAGGCACAGCAGGGCAGGGATGAACAGGAGTGGCGGATGGCATTCAACTGCCAGTTTTGGCCCGATCCCTGCAGGCTATGCTGAGGGACCCCACCAATGCACAAACCCATGCACTGGGCCTCTAGTTTATAATAGGTATTTTCCAGGCCCTGCCAGCTTTTCCCCAGAGAACTCATCCACATCTCTCTTTCTGCTCTGGGGAGTTGGAAGTTCAAAGCTCTATCACAAAATGATTACTTTTGACACATCTCCATGTGGCCTGTGTGCCTTTGCTGCCAACATGATGCTCTTACATCTTTTGTGTAGCTGGGTGTATGGCCTCAGCTAGTGTCCTGGCATCTATCTGCTCCTGCCAGTCCCACCCAACAAGGCTACTCCTACAAAGAGGCCACCCCCAGCTTTAACCGGTTTGGCTCAGAGGATAGAACATCAGCCTGTGGACTGAAGGGTCCCAGGTTCAATTTTGGTCAAAGGCATGTACTTTGATGGCGGGCACATCCCCAGTAGGGAGTGTGCAAGAGGCAGCTGATTGATTTTTCTCATCGATGTTTCTAACTCTCTCTCCCTCTCCCTTCTTCTCTGTAAAAAAATCAATAAAATAAAAAAAATTAAAAAAAGAGGCCACCCCCATAGCAAAGGTCCCCACTGTTCTACTCCTGATAGATCCAGCACAGACAGCAAACATGGAGAAGCATTTTTTTCTCACCAGCATGGCATCTTGTATCAAGACACAAAGCAGCACTTTTCCCCTGTCTTTTGGGTTTTCAGCAGAAATTTAATGGTAGAAATTTCTATTTCTGTGGCTCTTGATTCAGCTGCCATGTTCCTAACATTCAGGCACTTGTCTGGAGAAATCCGAAGTGTCACCATACTTCTGGGCACCCCACAGCCCTCCCCTTTAGCCCTGAGTGTTGTTCCCAATGCCTCCTCCTTATCCAGTTGTGGAGAGCTCCTTCTCTATCAGAACATTCTTGAATGGACCAAGAGGTAGCCTTTGTTATTGTAGGGCCATAGAGGCTTTACTGGTAGGTCAGAAGTCCCCCATGAGCTCTAATGAACCCATTTATGCTTCCCAAAAAAGTCCTCTGTTTTTAGCAAGCAAACCTTCCTGGTAGACCCCACCCATCAACTCCGGATCTGTTCAAAACGACTGCCAATTGTGACATTTCACAACTTACACATCCTCATGATACTAGGTAATGATATATGAAAGACCCATCCATATCTTCTATTTTGCTCTTTCAGATAAAGGAATATTTGTTATCCAAAGTGAGAACGTCAAGAAATGCATTCAAGCTGGCAAATCCGTACTGACCCTGGAGAACTGCCAACCATCAAACAAGTACATGATGTGGAAATGGGTTTCCAACCATGGCCTCTTTAACATAGGAGGCAACGGTTGCCTGGGCCTGAATTTATCCGATCCAGAGCAGCCATTGAGCATCTATGAGTGTGATTCCATCCACGTTTCCTTGAGGTGGCACTGTAACAGGAAGGTGATCACCGGCCCGCTGCAGTACATGGTACAGGCGAAGGACAACACGCTGGTGGCCTCCTGGAAAAACCTTCATAAGTGGATTGCCTACATGTCAGATGGGGGAGGCATTTGTGAATATCTGCACAAAGGTAATATCTTAACTAATAAAAGCGAAATATTAAAATTAACCGTTTCTCTGGGATGGGGGTAAGCCCCGCCCACCAGCCAATCAGAGCTGCTGTATGCAAATTAGCCCAGCCAAGATGGCGGAGGCCACAGCTCTGGTGTGCGGCTTCTCCGGGGCTGCGGCCTCCGCCATCTTGGGAGCCACCCGCCTGAGAAGGCATCCAGCGCCTTAGGCCTGCGGATGCCTTCCCAGGCGGGAGCCTGGGGGGTTGGGGGAGGCGAGGACCAGGCGGCTGGACCCCGCAGCCCCTGTCCGGGAGGCCGTGGGGTGGCCAGCGCCACTGCAGCCTCTGCTTCCCGGGTGGGAGCCTTCCAGGGCGCGGGGACAAGGCGGCCGTACCCGCCCAGGACCCCAGCCTCAGCTTCCCAGGTGGGTGGCCCGTAGGGTCAGTGGGAGCTGTGGCCAGCCTGAAAACTGCCCTCAGCCCCTCACCCAGGCTTGCTACACCCCCTGGGGTGAGGGTCTCCACTGGGGAGCTTGCCAGCTTGCAAACAGACATTGGCCCCTCACCCAGGCTGGCCAGGCACACCAGCAGGTTGACATCCCCAGAGGGGTCCCAGACTGGGAGAGGGCACAGGCCGGGCTGAGGGACGCCCCCCCCCCCTCCTCCAGTGCACAAATTTTTGTGCACCAGGCTCCTAGTATATATATAAGACAAAGTACTGGTGAAATGATATATTTAGAAAGATTGCATAAGTTAAGATTTGTAAAATAGTATATTATATGAAACAGGTACACAGCATCCAGACCTTCAAGGGACTTCTGCCAAATACTTGGTAGTTGCTTACTCAATATAAAAAAGGACTGGAGTCTTGGGACTTGCTAAATTCTCCTAAAGAAGCAGAATTTCTCAGAAGTTAAAGTTATCAGAGGAGAAAACACTTACTTTTGGGAATCAATGGGAAGGGGAGAAAGCACAGGAGGACAAGGGGAAAAGAGAAAATTAAGGTGGGAGGAAAGGTCTTTGAAGTTGATGACTTGGCAGCATGAGTGTAAGAACCGCTCCTGCCACCATTTCTCTTGTTGCAGACATTCAGCCTCAGGGATGGAGTGTGTCTGCAGGCCACTCAGTGCCTCCAATGTTTTGCTGGCATCCATGTGATGTCACGTTAAGAGACATTTAAAGACAGACTGCTGTTAGGTTATTTGGTGTGCTCTAGGGAATGGGGTTTTTTGGAGGGGGGTCATTTTTTACAGTTCTGTAATATTTGGCATTTTTAAACAAATGAAATGAAATGAATGAATGAATGAATGAATGAATGCAGCGTATTAAATTTGGACACCCTACACCTGTTTCTCAGGTTTTGTTTGGTAGTGCTCTTCATCCTCTCATCCATCCATTCATCTTCTGTCACCCATTTATTAAACACTGACTGTTTCTCAGGCCCAGGGCCAGGCATTTGCTTTAAAAGGCCAACAAGACAGATGTGGTCCCTGCCCTCATGGTGCTCAGTAGAATTGTGCCTTAATAAGAGCAAATCTTTCTAATAACTCTATACCAGTCCTAGGAAGCAGAGTAAGGAACTCCTAAAACCCACATCAGGACTTTCTCAGGTATCTCCAAGAAATGAGT
Organism: Murina feae; assembly: GCA_004026665.1. NCBI lineage: Eukaryota > Metazoa > Chordata > Mammalia > Chiroptera > Vespertilionidae > Murina > Murina feae. Next base: position 8,295 of record PVJC01008897.1, on the reverse strand, counting down.
AACAAGACGGAGGTAAAAGCACGCAATTTTCAGGGCACACTATGATGAAGCAAGTGCTATAAACCAGCTCTCCCAACAATCTACAGATCTGAGAAAGAACATGACATTTGGCTTCATGTTAACATTTTGGCTGTACACCCCTCACTCACAGTGCATGCAGGGAAGAGTGAGCAGAAGGCAGGGAAAGAAACAAGAGAATGTGTCCCGAAATACCAGTAGTCTCCGAAGAGCCTTTACCTCAAAGGCTGAAGTTGCAGGGAGAGTTCAGTCCAGCCCCTGCCAAGGTGGGAAAGGGGTGGGTGTCTCCATAGCCAGCCTTTTGCTCTAGGGCCTAGTGACTCAAGGGTGGCCCTGATCCCCCTCACCACAGAAAGCCCCAGATTAGTCATGAAAAGCTGTCCTTTCCTGCTTCAGGCCAAGGATGATGGGTTATTGAAAGGCCCCGGGAAAGCAGCCAGCAGGTACCTTAGCACTGCCATGTCTCCAAGGTCACTGTAGAGGCCTCCCAGATAGTTACCACTCTTTGCCCCCTCCCTTCATGGGTTCTGTTTGTCATACACCAACCAGATTTTCTTTAAAAAATGGAAATCTGATCATGTGACTTTCTCATCCAAAACCCAATAGTGACTTCCCACTACACTCAGAATAAAGGGTAGAGCTCATAATGTGGCAGAGTGGGCCTCTGTGAGCTGACACTCGACACTTCCCTGCCCCCACCTCCCATGCCTCCTTCATGGCCCTCTGCATTCATCCCACACAAGTCTTGTTGCAAATTCTTCATATTTGCTGTTCCTTCCACCAGATAACCCTTTTCCAAATACTTTTACCCTTGCTTCACCCAGTTTTTATTCAGAGAGGCCTTCACTAACCACCAGATCCAAAATAGTGCTCTCTCTCTCTCTCTCTCTCTCTCTCTCTCTCTCTCTCTCTCTCTCTCTCTCTCTCTCTCTCTCTCTCTCTCCCCCCTCTCTCTCTCTCCCTCTCTCTCTCTCTCACACACACACACAGTCATTCTGCCTTCTTACCCTATCTTATTTTTCATCATGGTACTTATCACTACCTGAAATTATGTTTACTTGTGTATTTGTTTTCTTTTTATCTCTCCCTTATGAACAGAAACTCCTTATGAAAAGGAACTTTTGCCAGTTTGTTCACTGTTATATCCTCAGTGCTCAGCACATTAAGTGCTCAATAAATATTGGCTGGATGAATAAATTAATGAAGGCCTGTGAAGCTCTTGAGTTTCAGATGCTGGTCACTGATATAGGCGATATTTTAAAGTAAAATTTCCATTAAGTTTTCCTCCTCATCCTTTCACAGATGTGTTTGCTGCTGTAGTAGTGCACCATAGTGAATGCCCAAGGAGATGAATGTGTACACACACCATTGTGAACCCACACTCAGCCTTGCACATTTACACTCACTGGACAGTGGAGTCCTGAGGGTTCTCTGTGGTCTAGCAGTTTTGCCCACTGTAGGTTTTCAGTTACGAGACAAATGCATTCACTGTAGGGCAATTTCCAAAGTTAAGTAAGTATTATTTAACTTTGTCTTTTTCTTCTCCTAGATTTGTATACCCTCAAAGGGAACGCCCACGGGACACCATGCATGTTTCCCTTCCAGTATAACCACCAGTGGCATCACGAGTGCACCCGGGAAGGGCGGGAAGACAACTTACTGTGGTGTGCCACTACCAGCCGATATGAAAGAGACCAAAAGTGGGGATTTTGCCCAGATCCCAGTAAGAGTGAATCTCCTCTTCCCCCTCTGTCATGAAAGAATCAAAGATGATTGGGAAGTTATCTGTATCTCAAAAGAGCACAGGGATTGATATACTGAAGTCTGAATAAGCAATCTGATTCCATTTATCCAAGCTTGATTTTGTGTTTGTTTTTTTGCCTTGAAAGGACATTCCTGATGTCTATTCCTTTTTCCTTATGTTCAAAAGATGTTAATTAGCCATTCTTCATTAAGCTTAGTGTATAAAGGATGCTTTAACCAGAATTAAATGATCATACTCTGTGATCTCATTAATCCCAGCTTCTGGCAAAATCCTTAAAAACAAACCTGAGCACGTATGAAGCTGTTATCTTTCAGTCCCTCTCTTTCATGCGGTGTCTTCATTTCTCCAGGTCCAGACTGCTTGTCTTGCCATCACGAAGTCCAGGCATCATCTGGGCCCTTGACAACCTTTCCAAAATGGCAGTTGTTCTCATTCCTTCCTCACTATGTGTTCTCATCTTGATTCCCTTTTCTTATTACTCAGTTTCTAGGTATAACCTCAACATCTTTTCCTTTCGTAACTTGACTTTCAAGGTCCAGTGACAGTTGCAATATTCTAACATTTTTTTATCAGTTACTAATTTATTTCATTTACATACTAATTTATTTAATTTACATAAAATGTTTACAATGGTATTGGGTAATATATATTCTACTTTCTATATTCAATTTCCTTCACCGTGGTTCTTGCAAGTCAGAGTATAGCTTTTTTAATCTCCTCATCTTCTATGTCTACCTTCCCTTCCTCACATGTAATAAAATACAGCAAATAAATTAGAAACAAAAGCAAATTGAAGAGATTAACTCCAAATAATCTGATAGATAAGTTATCTGAAGAATCGATTTGTGACCTAAGAGTCAGTATGGCTTAGGGAATAAGAAAATTTTGAAATCAGACAGACCAGTATTGGAGTCCTTCCTCCCAATAATGAGATCTTAAGTCTCAGTTTCCTGCAAAAAATAGCAGTACTATTATGATTATTGAGAGGAACCAATTAGAAGTTGCATCTAAGGTGCTTATCGTAAGACCTGGCACATGATAAGCCATCATCATCATCATCCTCATCATCGTTATTGTCATCATCAAACCTAACTTATTCTTTCAGCATGCACTTCTGAACCAATGACCCTTCCTCTTTATTATCTGTCAACAGCACTAAACTAGGCAAGCATAGTGGTGAATACCAAGAGTATTAGGACTTAACACCCTCCCTTCAAAGAACTTGGCATCTAGATGTAAGACAGATTTGCTCTGTGCTAGAAAATGCAGACTATAGTTGATATGATAGTCTAGAACCACCTGGGGGAAAGTTAAAAATGCATATCCTAGCCCTTCCCAGAAGCACAGTGGGTCCAGTGTATGGTATGCATCTGCATTTTTGACAAGTGCCCAAAGTGATCCTGCTGCAGATAATTCTTCATCTGACAAAAATAATATGAAGGTAATTCTGTGCAACATCAATATACTAGGGTAATCTTAAGACATCAAACAATCAGTATGGTATGGGCTATTGACCAGTCTGAGTGGAGACCTTAAGGTGGGAGTTAGGAGTCCCAGACTCCTGCTGCTGGTATTAACCCCTTAGCTGCTGGATTGTGAGGAGAGGAGAAGGAGAGGGAAGTGCAAAGGAGACTAGGGCAGCAAAGGATACTCAAGTAGCTCAGGATAGCAGCTTAACAACCAGCATGAAAGTATTTTGTACTGAAAATACTGTCAGATCATCAGCCTTTTCTATCTGAATCAGAATGCTTGTATGCAGGTATATGTGCATATAATCCTACATTCCTTGGATTCTTCATTAAATATCATACTGTTTGTGTCAGCTTTTCTTTCCATTTTCATCCCTAATAAATTTCTTATTAAAAATAAACCAATACCAAAAAAGTTAACATATATTTCATATGATCCTAATAGTAGGAACTTTGATGGAGGGGAGAGTAATCCTCACCAGAGGATATTTTTCCACTGATTTTTTTAGAGAGTGGAAGGGAGAGATGGAGAGACAGAGAAGTATCAATGTGAGAGAGACACATCAACTGCTTACCTCCTGCATGCAACCGAGGTACGTGCCCCTGACCAGAATCGAACCCAGAACCCTTCAGTCTGCAGGCCGATGTTCTATCAATGAGCCAAACTGGATAGGGTGGGCCTTTTTAAAAAAACTACAATATACTCCTTGGGGTTCTGCAAAGAACACTGTCCACCATCCTTTGTCACTTTTAGCCAATTATGATTTCCCAGGCAGAAGCCTGGGTTTAGTGATGCTCTGGGCTTCTCACTCTCAAGACTATTTGTTCAGCTTCTACAGCTCAAAGCCTCCTCTGCTTTACAGCCTGCCAGATTCCAGCTCCCCTGACCTTCCCCACAGCCAGCAGGGAGCGCGTTTCTTTGTACAGTGCTGAACTACGGTACCAGTGTTCTTCCTTTCTTGTTCTTTTTGGTTCCTGTGCAGAGTTTGGGTTTTGACATAGTATTTCTGCCCAACATAACTCAAAGCGATGTGTTAGAGACTGAAATTTGAGTGAACTGATAGCTCTTTCAGTGGGATCAACAAATGGGTAAGACAGAGAAGAGTGAGTGGAATAAAGTAAAGACTTGTACTTCTGTACCTCCTCTTTCTTACATGTGTTTTCTTTTTAGTATCTCCATGTAAAATGATGCTGCCTTTTTAAAAAAGTTGACAGTAAGAGAGCAAAATGTAAGTGTAGCATTAATACATAAACACACTAGCAGTGAAGGGTGTGATCAAACATCTGTCACTATAGATCTTCAGGAACAAGGGTGGCATGTAGGAGCAGGCACCAATAGGTTTGCAGTTGTGAGTACACAAAATGCAGTATATTCTTGTATTATTATTTATTAATTATTGTATTATTTTCCATACAAACCTACTTTTGTACACCCCTGTATAGGAATTTCTCTGGGTTTCTTTCAAGGCAATTTGTGTCATACTAGTCCCTCTTGGTTGCATATCCTACAGCTGGAGAGTCATGCAGTTAGTTTGATATTTTTTAGGATATCAACCTCTAGAATTATTTGAGTGTCCTTGAACTTGGCTATGTATGAAGTCTGGTGTGGGAAGGACAGCTTTCCCCAATGAGGCCTGCCAGGTAAAGCCTTTGTAATTATTTATGGTCAAGCTTAGAAATGTACTTGTAGGTTTTTAACCAGGAGTTGGACTCTTATTAGTAAGGACAGATTTGGAGGATAAAGGGGAAAGTGAGGTGTTAATTAGGAATGCAGCTTTCTGATATGCATAGATAAGTTCACTGGAGACACAGATTTGGAAGAGAAAACCAAGCATTCAGGTTGGGACATGTTATATGTGAATCAAGTCTCTGAAAATGTGGACTAGGCAGTTAGACATAAAAGTCTCTATAGTACATTTGAAAGTTATAGGGAAGCAGTTTATGGGAATGGGTGAAATAGTCCAGAGCATGTATAAAATAGAAAGGAAGGAGACTCAGGGCCAAGTCGTAAGACCTAAACATTTAGTTTAAGTAGAACCAGTAAAGGAGATGAAGAAGGGGTGGCCAAAGAGGTAGAAGTGTCACCAGGCCTGTGAAGTCAAGAAAGTAGAGTATATTGGCAAGGAGAGGGAGGGTGCTCAAATGCTACTGAAGGAAGGGCCTGATTTGACAAGGTCTGAAAGGAAATGTTTGCTGGATTTGGCAATATGGAAATCATTGATGACCTTAATAAGATATCTTCTAGTTGCCAGATTGAGCAGATTAAAGGGTAAATGGGAAAATAGAAAAGGTGGGAACACTGTCCAATTCATTCTGTGAGGCCACTATTACCCTGATATCAAAACCAGACACAGATATTACAAGAAAAGAAAGCTACAGACAGGCCAACATTTCATATGAATATCAATGCAAAAATCCTCAACAAAGTATAGCAAACAGAACTCAACAACATATAAAAAGAATTGTTGTACACTATGACCAAGAGGAATTTCTCCCAAGAACACAAGATTGGTTTAAAGTCAGAAATCAATTAATGTAAAACCCATATCAATAAGATAAAGGTCAAAAACCACATGATCATCCACTGATACAGAAAACATTTGATAAAATTTCCATACCTTCATAAAAACACACACACAAATCCCTAGGAACAGAAGGGAATGTCCTCAAGTGATAAGGAGAATCTATTCAAAAACAAACAAACAAAACCCACAAACAACATACTTAATGATAAAAGACTGAATGTTTTCTCCCTACACACAGGAACAAGATAATACAGGGGCAGTAGCAAAGCTGTGTCCTCAAGGAAGAAAAATAAGACACATTAATAGACAAGGAGAAGTGATAATCTATGTCATAATCTATGATAAAATCTATGATAAAATCAGTGCTGACAGAAATATACCTTAGTTCATTACAAAACAGGTGTGTTTTGGGAGGAGGAAAAAATCACCTATTTATAGCATCATGCAAAAGATTTTGGTAATTTTCCCCCAAATAATAGGAGATTCAAAGATGTATATACAACACAGTTGCTCCCCTCAAGGGATCATATAAAGCCAACCAAAGGTGCAAAGAAATATAACATAATTCTAGCCCTTCTATTTGAATGTTTCAAGATAAATATGGCTTAGACACCAGCCTTCAATCTTGCATTTTCAGTGACTTGAAAAGGGAGAATTATATACAAAAAAGCAAAAGGCTAACAATAAATAGATGCAAGGACCCTAGGCCAAGGACCCTAGGCCAAGATGTGCTGAGTGGATCCCCAGGGAGCCGTCTCTGAGACGGAGATTAACCTTCAGGAGGCTTGTCGGGGACTCGTTCTCAGGATCAACACCTGTGGAAAGGAAGAGAAGAGAGGAAGATAGGAATGCAGGCCCGACTGACCCTCTGAGGTGTTCTCAGGGTGGATGTTGGGGAGACAAGGGACTCATTGCCCTGCACTGCCCAGTCATGGTTAGCCCACTGCCTTGGGAAGGGAGAGTGACTGCAGGCAAAGGAACTCTTCAGCCAAGGCAGTCCTTAAAGAAGGTTTACCGTCGACAGGTCTCTCCTGGCATCTGGGGAAATAAGGCCTTCAGTCCTGAAGGAGAGCAAGGTAGCACATCACAGCACCCTAGTCCGGGAAGGCATTTCCATAGCACTTGTTACAGTACAATCTCCCAGGAAGATTCGTGGAGTGGATGGCACGCAGCCCACGTAGAGAAGCGGAGGAAGGACTGTGTCTGCCTGTACAGAAAAACAAATGCTTAGAGTTTGGTTAAAACCAAATGAACTTGTTAGAATATGGGCACCTGTTGCAAACATTTGATTAGAAATTTCCTTTTGCTTAACCTTAAGGATTTGCACAGATAATCCAAAACCAAGGGAAATTGAAGAAAACGGGGCTATGTCATTCGCACACAGACGGGATCACCAGCAAGCCTCTCACTTGACTGTTTAAGCCTTAAACTTTAAGGTATAGAATTCAATCAGGTTACTACAAAAGGCTGTGTCCACATAGCTGCATGTCTTTCTCGTTGAAAGGACAAAACTAGGATAAGATCAATTGAAGTGATCTCTAGACCCTAGACCTTTTCTTATCATGATACGGCCACAGCCTAGAGGCTTATAATTAAGACTTACTGTGGACTCTTCCCCCACCCTCACCCCCACCCCCGGGGCAGGAGATGACTCCATCCTATTCCCAGGATTTCTGGGATCCTCTCCCTACAACTCCCCTTCTCCCATCTTATTAACCTTCTAGTACTGAAGACTACTCAGACCTGCCCTCCTGGGAAGTGCTTTGAATTTTTTCTTTTAAGCTGGTGTTTGCTTCATGCACCATCTGCCTGAAAATCAGGCATGCGTTTGATGCGAGTTCCTGACCTCCTGATTCAGAATGTCCACTGAAAACAAAGGATCTGCAGTTTTTTGACAAGCTGGCTAAATGATGGCTATGCACACTCTCATTGTGCACGTCCTCCTGCTCCTCCCTCACAGCCTCAGCTGTCACAGGTGAACTCCTGTCTGTTAATGCCAAGCGTGCTGTCCAGCCGGGGGTGGCCTAGCATTTTAACTGAAAACAATCTCTAAGGACTCAGAAAATTCAGCCACCTGGGCAAGATGGGGCCTGAAAACGCCCTTCCTTTCTCTTCCTTTTCTTCTGTTTTACTTGGTGGTAGCCTTGTTCTCTACCCTCCTACAATCTTGCATTTTCCTATAAATGCATGTATCAGTCAAGAAACTCTTCAGACAACCCTGGATGTGTAAGTGCTTTGATAATTTATGGTTAACCAACACAATTCTGGGGGATGCATGTGGCAAACAGACATGGAACAAACTTTCCACATTCGCAAGGATATCTAGCTATTGCAGTGGGAGAAAGAAAACAAACAAGAAAGAATCCATTGTCAAATAAGTTTGAAGTATGCTGAATTAAAGTTGAGCTCTTTCTTTACTTCTTAGAGCCTTTAAGAGGCTAATGCACATTATGAATTTCTTTTTTTTTTTTTAAATTTATCTTTATTGTTCGGATTATTACAGTTGTTCCTCTTTTTT
>PVJC01008896.1:0-47273 GCA_004026665.1 Murina feae | reverse complement strand
GAGCGGCTGTATGCAAATTAACCCGGCCAACAGCCATGGAGCTAGAGCAAACCAAAGGCTTCTGTTGCAACTGCCTGCCTAGGCTGGCTGAGCCTCTGCTCACGGCCATGCCCACCAGCCAATCAGAGCGGCTGTATGCAAATTAACCCAGCCAAGATGGAGGCTGGCAGGGCGGCTCTGCACTGGGAGCCTCCACGGCCGGCCAAGTGTGTCAGCTCAGTGGGAGGGGGGGTCTGGCCTGGGGCCTCCTCGGGGCATCCAGGAGCAGCTGTCCTGGGTCTGCTGCCTAGCTCCGCCCCGGGAGCCTCCGAGGAGTATCCAGGAGCGCCTGTCCCGGGTCCACTGCCTGGCTCCACCCCCTGGGGGCCTCCCCGGGGCATGCAGGAGCACGGGGCCTCTGCAGGGTGTGCAGGAGCAGCCATCCTGGGTCTGTTGCCTGGCTTTGCCCCCCGGGGGCCTCTGTGGGACATCCAGGAATGCCTGTCCTGGGTCCACTGCCTGGCTCTGCCCTGGGGGCCTCCGCAGGGTGTCCACGAACACCTGTCCAGGGTCCGCTACCTTCATCCGCCCCCCAGGGGCCTCCACAAGGCATGCGGGAGCGTCTGCTGCACAGTGCGGAGAATCCGAAGCCAGTTCACTGCCCAGCTCCACCCCGGGTGTGTTTGCTCAGCAGCAGGGCCCCACCGAGGGATCCTGCACCAGCGTCAGCCCCTGGCTCGCCACCCAACTCTGTGTCAGGTGTGTCCCCTCAGCGGTGGGGGCCCACCAGGCGTGTGCAATCGTGGGCCCTCCGGTGGGAAACATCCAGGCCTGCACTCACCAGCCTTCCCACCCCCCAGTGCACGAACCCTGACGGGGCTGTGGGCAGCCTAAAAATGGCTCTCAGCCCCTCACCCAGGCTGGCCAGGCATGCCAAGCAGGTGGACATCCCCCCTGAGGTGTCCCAGACTGCAAGAGGGCACAGGCCGGGCTGAGGGACCCCCACCCCCCGAGTGCACAAATTTTTGTGCACCGGGCCCCTAATATATATATATAAATTTCAGAGAGGAAGGGAGAGAGAGATAGAAACATTAATGATAAGAGAGAATCATTGATCAGCTGCCTCCTGCACATCCACACTAGGCACCTGCCTAACCAGGAACCAAACCATGACCTCCTGATTCATAGGTCAACGCTCAAACACTGAGCTCCACTGGCTGGGCTAAATAAACTTTCTTTTATTACTTGAAAAATAAAAAATGAAATAAAAAATAATTTAAAACCTAAATGACACTGACTATTTTAAATTTACTAGTAAAACAGATCTTCTTCTACTGACAAACAAGTATGTTCATTCTACTTACCCTGGTGCTAGATGCTAAAGATAAGGTTCAGTTCTAAAGCATTTAAGAGTTTAGTGGTAAAATTAATTTGCAAACAAATCATTATATTAAATGATAATAACAAAATGAATATACAAAGTACTATGGGAGCACAAAAAAGCTAGGAATATCTTTTATTTTGGGCAAACTGGAGTGTGAGCAGAGTCTTGAAAGATGAAAAGAAATAGGCACAGACCACATCTGGCCTCGGAAAGGAAAAAGACTACTTAACAGTGGGAGGACAGGAGGAGTTAGACAGCAATGAAAAGATTCTGTGCTTTACTTACACTCACAGTAATCTGCATGGCTGATAAATCGTGATTCACTTTGGCCAACTTGACACAACAAATAAGTCATTTCTTAAGGTCATAAACTAGTGTAGATCAAGTCTCCCACTTTTTTAAATTAGCCACACTTTTGGATTTTAAAAAATGCAAATTACATAGCATTCCTCCAAGCTACAGACTAGCAACAACAACAACAACAAATGCTAAAATCCCAGAAATAACTTAATTAGAAATTGGATAACACCAGCTTCTGGAGTCTATCTCATTTGTCTTACTGTACTATTCAAAAAGAGGGGGGAGGGTGGGGAAAGTAATAGTAAAATGAGAAAAAACTCACCTGAATCCAAGGATACCAGTATGAGCCATAACATAAGCTAAGCCAAGGATGCCACTTCCCATGATGGCATTCATCAAATTAAACACTGAGAAACCATACGAAACACCTGGGGATCCTTGCCTGTGAAGTTCCTGTAAGCACACAAATTTAATAGTGGTAAATGTTTGCATGGTGAGTTCAAGTTTCATGGACAAATGACTGAGAGGTTATCTGCAGGACCACAGGCACTGGGTGACACACTAGCTGCCCGGTCAGGACTAGTTGCTCTCCTTTCCTTCCCTTCTCACCTCCCACCAGCAGCCCCAGGAATCTAGTTTCCTGGGAGAATCATCTCCACCCCCACAGAAGCCAGGTAGGCTTTAGGAAGAGCGTGATCCAGCCAATTGCAAGAGATTGTGGTAGGACTGGAACGGAGCGGGGAGGGACAGCAGGCTGATGGTCTCCGCTCGTGATTCCTGAAGACTTCCTGAGTCATCTTGAGGCTGCTCAATTACTAGTAGGGCAACACTAAGTTTTTGTTTTATTTTGTTTTGTTAATACTCACACGAGGATATTTTTCATTGACTTTTTTTTTTTAGAGAGAGAGTGGAGGAGAGAATAAAGAGAGAAAGAAATATCAGAGATACAGCAACTGGTTGCCTCCCGCATGCGCCCTGAACAGAGTTGGGGGTAGAGGGAGCCTCCATCCGAGGTAGGAGCCCTTGACCCTAATCTAACCTGCGACACTTCAGTCCGCAGGCTGACGTTCTACCCAGTGAGCCGAACCGGCTAGGGCTAATTTTTATTTCTATTACTTAATGAATTAAGTCCACCCCCAACTGGAAGTATGGTCAAGAATACCTTGCAATGACGGTAGAGCCAGCAATTCGTTTTGCTCTTGGGGATATTCCTGAAAACACCCTCCCCCAAAAGAGCATTTGGGAACAAGGTCCTAGAACCTGTTAATTCTGGGACTTGAGTTAAAATGCCGAGTCCCCATGGCACAGGCTCCAGGGTCAAGAAAGTGTTATGACCTCGTTGCCGGACCACCTCCACCCCTTTACAGTCAAGGACCTCTGTATTAGGATGTTTACAGGCCACCAACGGCTGAGTCAAGAAAAGAAAAATCTTGTGACTCTTGCAAAAACCTCACAAGACTGGTGGGGGAAACGGGAAGCTGACCAAGATCTCCAGGAAAAAAAAAGGAAGCTACCTAAGCCCAGGGCTGCTGCTCCGCCCGGGGTCCGCGGTACCCGGGGCACCTGAGTCTGCCTGCGCCCGAGTCCGGGCGCCTTCACCCGGGTGCGCACCGCCGACCCTGATCCCGCTGCGGCCTCGGGGCCCCTCTCCCCGTGCCACCCCCTTCCTTTCCCGGTCTTATCCGGCAGCCGGTGGCAGGCAGCGCCAAGAGGGTAGCGGAGCCAACTTACGTTGCTTAGCAACGGGCTCAACTCTTCTGCCTGCGCCTCCGCCTCCTCGGGCTGCTGGGAAGAGACGTACCAGCCCGGCTGGACGTTGATGACTCCCCAGGGCGCCTCCATGATACTCGCTGGCCAACGACCAGGTCCATCTGGGAGCTACTACCCCTGCCCTCCCGTCGTCGGTCGCGCCAGAGGCGGAGCTTTAGGCCCGGCCCTTCCGGGTTCCCGGACCTCCCCGAGGCCCCAGGGAAAGGAGGGAATCGGCGCGATCTGATGACGTTTCTCGTACGCGGCGAGTAGTGGTGATGTCATCCAGAGCCAACCCATCCACCCGCGACCCGCTGCCGAGCTGCACCAGAGCATGAGGTGAGGGATCTGAGTCGCGGAGCCAGATGCGGAGCGACCCCACGAATAGGTGGTGACCTCGGGGAGGTGCCGCCGCGGGGCCTTTCTTAGTTCGTGGGGGCTGAGGGTCCGCCTGCGGAACCTGTCTGCCCGGGCGCCGCAACGTCGCGAGGTCACCCATTGTCAGCCCTAGTGCTGAGCCCAAGTTCGGGTGCTGGATAATGAGGAACGGTTTCTTCTTTTCAAAAGCTCTCTGATAGGCCCTGTGGCCACATTTTATATAGGGGAAGCCAGACTTACTAAGAAATCGAGGCAGGACCACACAGCTGGTTAACTGCTGGACCCAATTTGAACCCTGGCTGTGAAGTCTGACATTTGTTTTACAGGGTTGGGGCAGGACCCGTTCCTCTTACAATTACTTCTTTAGTATTCAAGAAGGCAAAGTGAAAATTATATATACATATACACATACATATATATGATTTTAGAGAGGAAGGGAGAGGGAGAAAGAGATAGAAACATCAATGATCAGGCATGCCCCACACTGGGGATAGAGCCCTCATGTGCCCTGACCGAGGTCAACTGTGTGACTTTCGTTCCTTGGTCAGCACTCAACCACTGAGCCACTCCACGCGGGACAGTAACCGATACTCTTAATGGCATGTGCATATAACAGTAAAGAACCCTGTCCTCAAAATACCAAAACCTCGTTATAGGCAGGACTTGGGGCAATAAAGCATCAAAGAGGTAACATAGCAGTATATTAATGACACAGGCACTGAACTCAGACCTGGGTTTTAATCCTTGCTCAGCCATTTACCGACAAGGAAACTGAGTGAGTTAACCTACTTCTGAGTTTTAGTTTACTCATTTATAAAATGAAGATGCAAGATGCGAGCCCTAACCGGTTTGGCTCAGTGGATAGAGCATTGGCCTGTGGACTGAAGAGTCCCAGGTTCGATTCCAGTCAAAAGCATGTACCTTGGTTGCGGGCACATCCCCAGTAGGAGATGTACAGGAGGCAGCTAGCTGATTGATGTTTCTCTCTCATTGATGTTTCTAACTCTATCCCTCTCCCTTACTCTGTGTAAAAAAATCAATAAAATGTGGGGGCGGTGTTGGGTGTAAAAAAAGATAAAAAAGAAAATCAATAAAATGTACTTTTTAAAAAATGAAGATGGGATACCACAAGTCTCCCAAGTTGGATGTGTGTAAAGCATTTAGCTTGGCATCTGACACAATAAGCAACCACAATAATATCCTAGGAAATATTGCCATTGGTAAAACCATGAATATAATGACCATTTCATTTAGAGATGATTCCTTAACTCAAATCTCAGTCTTCAATGTATTCTGTAGCAAACTGTGGATGAAGAGGTTCATTAAGTATAGGAGGTTGATAGATCACTAAGCCTTCATCCTGGCAGCAGGTGGGGTGAAGGTGCAAATTTGTTATTTACCACTAATAAAAGTCATTTTGCCCTGGAAAAGATGGTACAATGTATACTCACACATCACTAAAAGTTTTAATTAATAGCATTTAGCAGGTTCTATAAAACAATTTAGATTTTCATTCTCAAAACCTATTGTGCACATGTAAGTTGGTTTGTAGCTTTATGGCTTTTAAATGAATACTTTTTTAGGATCTTCGGGAGGCCATTTGGATTCTTAAGAAGACTTCTCAAAGTGGAAAGCTGTAGAATAACTGAGTCAGAATCACTGATCCCATTAGCTTGGGCATCACTGATACAGAAACGCAGCACAGCACCTGGTATTTTCTTGCTGCATCAAAGAAAAAGATTCTCAACCATGCCTGAAATAGAAACAAGTCAAAGTAACTCAGAATTGTTTTCACCACCCTCTGATGTTCGAGGAATGACAACACTTGATAGAACAGCTTTTAACAAGATAGTCACCATCCCGGTGCTTAAAGTGAGGAAAGAAATAGTCAATAAATTGATGCGATCCCTTAAAAGGGCAGCACTGCAGCGACCGGGCATAAAACGTGTGATTGAAGATCCAGAAGATGAAGAAAGTAGACTAATTATGTTGGATCCCTATAAAATATTTACTAATGATTCCTTTGAGGAAGCAGAACTCAGTATTTTAAAGCAGCTTAATGTCAGTCCACAGATATCTAAATATAATTTGGAACTAACTTATGAAAACTTTAAGTCAGAAGAAATCTTGAGAGCTGTGCTTCCTGAAGGTCAAGATGTGACTTCAGGGTTTAGCAGAGTTGGACATATTGCGCACCTGAACCTTCGAGATCATCAACTGCCTTTCAAGCATTTAATTGGTAGGTATCCTATATAATAAAGGATTATATAATTGACCATCACTTTGCACCCACAGCTGAGGCTAAGTTCCCATAACGAGCCTTAACGAGCAATCAGCAGGACCTAAGGCTGCGCACCCACCCACCTCCTGCATGGGGCTTGACAGGGGACCTCAGGTCATGCCTTCCACCTGCAGGGCTTGACAGGAGACCTTAGGCTGCCCCCCCGCCCCCCGCCCTGGCACCAGGCCAGAGAAATTCAGGCTGCACCCTCTCCCCTGGTGCCAGGCTGGGGGACCTCAGGTCATGCCCCCTGCCCTGGCCCCATGCCAAGGGACCTGAGGCTGTGCCCCCCACCCAGTGGGACTTGACGGGTGCCCTCAAGGTGTGTCCTCTGCCTTGGTGCTGAGTCAGGGGACCTCAGACATGCCCCCCACCCCAGCACCAGGCCAGAGGACCTCAGGCTGTGCCCCCTGCCCCGGCGCCAGGCTGGGGGATCACAGGCCACTCCCTCCGCCCAGCAGGGCTTGATGGGGGACCTAAGGCCGTGCCCCCCTGCCCTGGCACCCAGGAGACCTGAGGCTGCACCCTCCCACCTGGCAGGGCTTGATAGGGTGGGACCGGCGGGATCTGGATCTAGCCTGATGAAGGAAGGCCGTCCAGGTTTGGGTCTCGAGCAATTTTGAGGTGCATGTGGGTGGTTGAAGACTTGACTCTGGGTTCCATGGTGCACCCCAGACTCTGACAGGAGGAAGATTTTCATATACGTTTTACTAATTTTCTTTAATCTCTGACACTTCTATTATAGAGAAAGGGCAAATAGCAATATTAAAATATTTCCTCTAATTAATCCCCTTTTAATGTGCATGTATTTTGTGCACTGGGCCACTAGTGTCTTAATAATATTCCTGTGCTAGAAAGCAGTTACAAAGTTCTAATTTTATAAGTTACTTTTTTTTAATGCCAAACTGTAGAAGCAAGCCATTTTATCTTTTTCATTTTCATCTGGATCTTAAGCTACATTCTCTTTTGAGGGTCATTTTGGAATACCCATTCTAGAGTCATAGCAAGCTTTAAATATCAGTTCAAGCTAGTGTGTACACAGTACATTAGGTAATACTTAAATCACTTGCTTTGGCAGAATTCTTTGGCAACTCATCACTTTGGTACAGAGGCTTTAGTACCTCGGGGCTATGTTGAATGCTAGGTTTTATGAAATTGTTTTTATAGTCACAGTTGCAAAACACTATTTACTCATACTTTTCATGGATTCAGCTAATTGAGCCTCTTCTGTATGTCAGCATCATACTTTGGTTTTTAGTGCTCCTAATCTTTTAGAAATGATGCTTGTTGGGTGGGAGGCTGGAGACGGGGCCAGGATGGCGGGGGAGAGAAGCAGGGTACTTGGAAGGGGGGCTGGCCAGCAGTACACATTCAGGCCACTTGCGCCTCCCACATCCGCTGGCTTCACACGAAGCACCAGCCCTTTGCCTCCTCCCTTCCCTTCCTTCCTTTACTGCCTCCCATCCCCTCCTCCTTCTCAAAAAAAAAGTACACACACACACACACACACACACACACACACACGAGGCCCAGTTCACGAAATTCATGCACTGGGAGGTGGGGGTCCCTCAGCCAGCCTGCCCCCTCTCACAGTCCGGAAGCCCTCAGTGGATGTCCTACTGACAGCCACAGTCTGGCAGCAGAGGCTCGGAGCAGGTGTCCCATGTCTGTGTGTGTATGTGTGTGTGTGTCCCTGCTGGGGACCTGCCCCCAGCCACATAGGAGCTTGGAGCAGGCGCCGTGTGTGTGTGTGTGTGTGTGTCTGCTGGGGGAGGCTTGGAGCAGGCGCCTCTCTGTGTTGATCTCTGAGGCTCCTGGCCTTGCCTGCGTGTTGTTCTCTCCCTTGAGCTGTGGCCAGGGCAGGGCACTGCCTGCGGGCCGCGCTTGCCTGCTCGCAGATCACCGTGGTGACCTGCGAGTAGGCCCTGCTGGGGGCTGCTTGCTGCCTGTGCTTGCCTGATCATAGATCGCCGCGGCAACCCGCTAGCAGATGCTGCTGGGGGCTGCCTGCGGGCCGTGCTTGCCTGCTTGCAGGTCACGGAGGCAATGCCTGCTGGACTCACCATTGCCACCACCGCCATCTTTGTTGCAGAGTGACAGTTAATTTGCGTATTACTCTTTTATTAGATAGTATATAGAAACAGCTTGTGTATGCTGTACCTTTGTAGCCCCAAATTTGAGCCTGGATCCTTTATTCTTTGACATAAAAGAAAGTAAAAAAACTAATCAAAATTGCACTTGTCATTATATGAGTATTTGATGCACATGCATTCTCTAGATTATTTTATTTTTGATTTTTTTTATAGAGAGGAAGGGAGAGGGATAGAGGGTTAGAAACATTGATGAGAGAGAAACATTGATCAGCTGCCTCCTGCACACCCCCTGCTGGGGATGTGCCCACAACCAAGGTACATGCCCTTGACTGGAATTGAACCCGGGACCCTTCAGTTCGCAGGCCGATGCTCTATCCACTGAGCCAAACCGGTTAGGGCTCTCTAGATTATTTTAATGTAGAATAATAGTCAGAACTTCTAGGAATTATTTTCATCTTTAAAATAGTGCTTGGTATTTTGCATGGGTATGATTTGAGAACTATGCTGTTATGCACGTCCTTTATCTTACTGATGTAAAGGGCAGATAATGGATAATAATAGCACAATAAATACTTAAGCAGACCCTTATAATTATGACTGGGTGCGAATGTCAGGTCCAGGCTTTTCTATGATTGAGTTCTGATACCTGAAGCAGAACAGGATAAGAACAACGATTAACTAGAGTTTATTGATATTATCATATTCAAAATCAGCTATCTAGTTATCCAAGAGAAACTGGACAAATTCTGGTTGTATTTCAGCATATTTGTATGATTTTTAGTTAATTAAAAGTATTCAATAAAATTATTTTTCCTTATACAATGAGAATGCAGATTCTTATAAATTTCTTAACTGCTGACAAAAAAAGTAGGCTTTGATTAAAGGGTATAAATATACCATTTCTGGTGAATTTTATGTATTATTTTGGTAGCTTTTTCTGCTCTAGCAAATATTTGACAAAAGGAACAATTTAAATGAAAGTTTTATTTAGCTAAGACTGAAAAATCTGTTTCCTTTATTTGAAAACATTATTTTGCTGGTATTTATTTCCGAAGTGGAGGCATGTATTTCAAATATGCAGTAAAACAAACATCTGATTTGAGGAAAATGGCTACAGGGCTGGTGTTTTCTGAGATGTTGCCTCGGGCCTTACATCTGTTTTTTTCTATTCTTTACAGATTCCCTATGATCTACCTTTTTAGTTATTGCAGTATTGGTACATTTGAGATTTAGCAAAAAACATAGAAAAATAATAGGTAGACTCAAACTCCTCAAAACTGTTTCCTTAAAAATGTATCTATACAGTTATTGTGTGTTTATATTGGAGGCTGCTGGGTGTTAATTTTTAGTAATCTGTTGAATTTTTAGAATTGCATGTCACTTTACACACATTAGATGCAGTTTTTATCTATAAAACCAAAGAAAATACATTTCATGCAGTTTTAGTTTTTCTTTTTTTAATTCAATAGGCAACATTTGTTATGAATTTTAATTTTTTCTTCTAGGCCAAGTTATGATTGACAAAAATCCAGGAATCACCTCAGCAGTAAATAAAATCAACAATATAGATAACACTTACCGAAATTTCCAAATGGAAGTGCTCTATGGAGAGGAGAACATGATGACCAAGGTATAGAGTATTTTGTCTCTTAGTGTCGTGTTATAAAAAATTTAATGTTTAGAATGAGAAGAGATGACAAAAATTAAAATATTTTTTAAAAATATATTTTATTGATTTTTTTACAGAGAGGAAGGGAGAGGGATAGAGTTAGAAACATCGATGAGAAAGAAACATTGATCATCTGCCTCCTGCATACCTCCCACTGGGGATGTGCCCGCAACCAAGGCACATGCCTCCGACCGGAATCGAACCTGGGACCCTTGAGTCCATAGGCCGATGCTCTATCCACTGAGCCAAACCGGTTAGGGCTAAAATATTTTTAATACCCAGTATGAGTATGTGAAAATGTGAGCATTTACATATACTATTGATGGGAGTCCAAATTTGATACATTCAAGACAAGTGTATGATAATACACAGGGTGGGGCAAAAGTAGGATTATAGTTGTTTATATGGAAAATAATACAATAATTAATAAAAATACAAGGATAAACTGTGCTTCACATACTCACAATTATAAACCTACTTTTGCCTCACACTGTATAGCAATTTTGAATAGGTATGTCTTTTAACCTAACATTCCATTTATAGGAAGTTATCCCAAGGGTGTAAGTAAACAAAATTATAATGATATGTGCACTAGGTTCTTCATTGTTATTTTTATAGTAAAAAAATAAGTAAATGAATGAAAACAACCTGAATGTTCATCATCAGAGTACTCATTAAATTCTGGTATAACAATACAAGGAATATTTCATCATTAAAGATTGTTTAACTCCATACTTATTAAAATAAATTGCCCACTGATAGGTGAAGCAAGTATATAATATAGTTCAATTTTAACTAAATATTTATGTAAATATGCACATATATTAAAATGTTTAATAGTGGGCATATTTTTTATGTGTTATTGGTGACCTTTGTTATCATCTTTATACTTTTCTACTGCCCAAATATTTTTTATAAGAAAAATCTATTTCAAAGAAAAACATAATTTAAAGTATGTAGGAATAGATTCCTGATATAAAATAATTTATAATTCTTCACCCCCAAAATCCTCAGTTGTGCTGGATGTAATAAACTATTTTTTGGCCAAAAGTATTATAGTATGATACTTTAATGTGAAATTTTGTACCCAAGCTAGGAAATAGGCTAAACTCTGTAAGTTGACAAAAATTTTAAGAACAAAGGCCACTCTTAAAATGTTAAACATATATTTCAAATAGGACTTTATAAAACACAGGACAGAATTTATGCAAAATAATTATTTTTTAAGATTCTAGAACACATAACCTTAAGTGAATAGTATTGTAAGTATAATATTATTTCTCCATAATTTAATATCAGAATATTAATATACCAGTTACTACACATTTACTGTTGGGCCCTGAGTTAAATGCTTGAAATGTAGCAAATCCTAAGAAGCCCACAAGATAATGATGGTTGTGATTAATATGCTCTTTATGCAGGTAAAGTAACAAGGAATGACTGAGCAGGGTGTTTGGAGCCAGCTTCTGACTCTAGTCCATGCATGGTCTTTTCCTGTTCAGCAAACCTCCACTACCTATCTACACTAATGAAAGAGAAACATGCAAATTGGTGTCAGTCTGCTACACCCAAGCCACGCCCACCAGCCAATCAGAACGGCTATATGCAAATTAACCCAACCAAGATGGTGGCCGTCAGCCACGAAACTGGAGCAAGCAGGAGGCTTGGTTGCCCTGGCGATGGAGGAAGCTAAGCTTCCCGCCTGCCCTGGCTGGCTGTGGCCTCCGCTCAAGGCAACAAAATTTCAATAATAGAAGATAAGTAAATCCCAGATACCTGCTTCCAGCCAGCCTTGCTGGGAGCTTGGGATGGTGGGGAGGTGGCCAGCCTTCAAACAGCCATCAGCCTCTCACCCAGGCTGGCCAGGCACCGCAGTGGGAACCCCACCCTGATCCAGGACACCTTTTAGGGCAAACCAGCCAACCTCCACCCATGCACCAGGCTTCTAGCCTATATAATAAAAGGGTAATATGCAAATTGACCCTAACAGCAGAACACTGGGAATGACTGGTCACTATGACGCACACTGACCACCAGGGGGCAGATGCTCAATGCAGAAGCTGCCCCCTGGTGGTCAGTGCACTCCCACAAAGGGAGCTCTGCTCAGCCACAGCCAGGCTGACAGCTGCCAGTACAGCGGTGATGGTGGGAGCCTCTCCCACCTCCTCAGCAGCGCTAAGGATGTCCGACTGCAGCTTAGGCCTGCTCCCCACTGGCAAGTGGACATCCCTCGAGGGCTTCCAGGCTGCCAGAGGCCACAGGCCGGGTTGAGGGGACCCACCTCCGAGTGCACACATTTTTTGTGCACAGGGCCTCTAGTCTCTATATAATGTATGAGGTCTGTTATGGCAAGTAAAATCTGAATGTGAATCCTTTGATAATAACAGTGTTTATTTCAGTTGACATTAAGGCATACACTTTAGTCATTGCTAATTGAATGTTGTGCATGTTCTTCACTTGGTACTGACTCTTAGGGTAACAGGAAAGTAACATCATCCTTTTCAAGAGATCTAAACGTTCTAAGAAACTTCTGTAATGTAATAAATGCTTAGTAATTGATTTCCTGATTCATGAAGTTTGTTCTTAGGACATATTTTATACCTAATACTTTTACCATAAAATATATGTTAAAAGTCAGTATAATTTCTGTGCTCCAAAGAGTCACATTTAAGATAAACTTTAGGAGCTCATACAACATTTAAGTATTATGTGTGTGTATTTGAAGTAAAAAGATTCCTAAGAGTAAATTTTACCAAAATTAATGCTAAGGGAGTGAAGTATCAAAGGTAGCATGAATAAAACCAGAAGGATATTTAGAATATAATTTTTAAACTAGATCTGTGCCTCACATTAAGGAACTGAAAGGGGGAAGTAGAAAGGAGATTTTAGGAAAAGTAGTCACAAGACATATTTAAACCTTCCAGGTTGTACACCCAGAAAGACTTTTAATTGGCAGAATCACGAAGAAACATTTCCAACTCTGGAACCTTACTAATATAGCCAGAGCATTTGATGTGGTTGAGAGGGGGGAAAATATGTACAAATTTGGAAATAAAGTCCATGAAAGCAGAATATAAAAGACATATCTCTATCAGATTTATAGAACTTTGTAGCCATTAATTCTTTATGAATTCAAGTTGGGAAAGAAGAAAATAGGAGAATGATTTGTTCTATGCACTGGTTCTAATTCATAAATATGAAACTTGGAAAGTCCAAGTAACTATCTACGAACATAGCAAAATACTTGAAAATTGAATGACACATGACTTATCATGCCTTCCTCCTACAAACTGAAAACTAAGTAAGGAGGGAAGTGCTATGTGGAAGTGCTGTTTGCAACTTAGCTACTCACCATGAAGATACAGGTAGAATGTTGTTTCAGATTATAGATTTTTTTCCCCTCCATCAGGTCAGCCAGTCAATTGGTCTATCTGAAAAATTCCTCATGTGGTTTGGGAACCATTTTATGGCCCTTTATGATGGATGAGATAAGGGGCCATTGGACTTTGAAGAAATGACTTCACATGAAAAAGTCTAAAGCAGGATTTTAACTGGTCTCAAGTATAGCATGAACACCAGAATTCTAATCAAAATGCCTTTAAATGCACTGTTATTTGCTCCTAGTAGTAGAATACTGAAATATGTATATGTGCATGGGTGCATCTATCCATTTCCATGGCTGAAATTGAAGACAAAGCAAATTAACCAAAAATTTAATACCTTTTTCAGGTTCGGGAAAACAACTATACCTATGAATTTGATTTTTCAAAAGTCTACTGGAATCCCCGTCTCTCTACAGAACACAGCCGTATCACAGAACTTCTCAAACCTGGAGATGTTCTATTTGATGTTTTTGCTGGGGTTGGGCCTTTTGCCATTCCAGCAGCAAAGAAAAACTGCACTGTATTTGCCAATGATCTCAATCCTGAATCCTATAAATGGCTATTGCACAACTGTAAATTAAATAAAGTGGACAATAAAGTAAAAGTCTTTAACTTGGATGGGAAAGACTTCCTCCAAGGACCAGTCAGAGAAGAGTTAATGCAGCAGCTGGGACCACTGTCAAAAGAAAGAAAACACTGTGTGCACATTGTCATGAACTTACCAGCAAAGGCAATTGAGTTTCTCAGTGCTTTCAAATCTCTTTTGGATGGGCAGCCATGTGGCAGTGAGCTCCTTCCCATAGTACACTGTTACAGCTTTTCCAAAGATGCTAATCCTGCTAAGGATGTTCAGCAACAAGCTGAAGCTGTGTTAGGCATTTCCTTGGATCCATGCAGTTCAGTTCATCTAGTAAGAAACGTGGCCCCTAACAAGGAAATGTTATGTATCACCTTTCAGATTCCTGCTGCTACACTCTACAAGAACCAGACCCTAGATCTAGGTGAGCAATTTCTGGGAAATTAAATGTAAGCTATAATACTTTTCATGTAGCTTTCTTAGACTATTTCATATTATTTATTAAATTTGGAGTGGGTTAACCTAATTCTAGTTAGATATTTCAGTTTAAGTCCCCTTGTCATTTGTGATGGGTTTCTCCCAATTTAACAAATTTTAGTAAGTCACACTGTTCAATATTGTAGAAGGCTATTTTATTAAATAACTCCACAGGAATTTATATAAGTTGAACAGATTAAAAAGCCTATATTATTTGCCTTTTAAAAGTATTTTCAAATGTTAAGTATCTTATCTAAGTTTTCTGGATCTGTTACAGAGAATCATGGAGATCCTCCACCTTTTAAACGCCAGAGGACTGATAAAGCCTTTTCAGAAGAAAAAAAGACAGTTGCTTAAATAACTTAATTGGAACTATTTTCTCCATCTCCCCACTAGATTGTTACGTAGTGAAATACAATTTGTATGATTTCATAAAAATTTGTCATTTAGTGAACTGTTATATTTTGCCCATGCTGTATTATAAATTGATTATCAAAAAGTTTAAATGTTTATTAAACATTTTATTACCTAAATTATACTATATAAGTTTATTATCTAAATTATTTAAATACATTTAAATATGTCTATCTCTTGTATACTAACTGGGAAAGCACTAATATCACTTTGCAGACATCCTTAGCTGAAGACTGTTGCTAAGTTTTATACAGTACTCATACTACCACTATAAAAGTAATAAAAATGAGATTATTTAGATCACGAATATGCAACCCATGTCTGGCAGCCAAATCTGGCCTGCCACCAGTTTTTGTATGGCAAGTAATTTGAGAATGGTTCTTACATTTTAAAATGGTTGATAAATAATCAAAATAATAAGCTTTGGGGGGACACAGATGCAGAGTGGAGGGGCACATACAAGAATCAACCAATGAATGCATACATAAGTAGAACCACAAATTGATGTTTCTCCTTTCCTCCTCTCTCTCTAAAAAAAAATAAAAATAAAAAATTCAATAATAAAACATGTATTTTAAAAATGAAAACAAGATGATTTCCCTTCACACACAGATTAG
The DNA here is from genome assembly GCA_004026665.1 of Murina feae. Taxonomy (NCBI): domain Eukaryota; kingdom Metazoa; phylum Chordata; class Mammalia; order Chiroptera; family Vespertilionidae; genus Murina; species Murina feae. The sequence continues at coordinate 31,972 of PVJC01008896.1, read as the reverse complement.
CAGTAGATATACTTTCAGAGTTCAGCATTTTTGGGTCCTTGGTGCAAATGCAAAGGAAATTTCTGTTTTTCAAAATCCATTTAACTACAATTGAGCTTTTACCTAATCTTCAATTGAAAGTGAATAATGTGCTGTGTAATGACATACTAAGAGGCAGATATCAAGGGAAGAATCTAATAGTCGTACAAATGCCTTCCAAGTGATGAATATGCTCAGAATCACATGCTTCTGGATTGATATCTGCATTAGACAGTGTCTATCTGTGTGAAATGTTATGAAGAGATGAGAAGACCTCAGCTCTTATCTTCTTGAGGGAAAGATTTCAATCAGGAGACAAAGTAGGAAAGCACACAAGAATTTACTGACCGCAGCAAAAACCCACTTAGGGCAGTGAAACCAGGAAGGGCATAGAAGGAGCAACAGGGGGCCTTGGAGACAGGTTCAGGGGGTTAGCCTGGGATGTGCTGAAGCTGCCCATGGCTCCCCAAGTTCCAAGTCTCAAGGGATCTCTTAGAGATTAGGGGATACATGCATGTGGGAGAAGGGAATGGCACAGGTATACTCCCTGGAGAGAGAGTGTACTGGGACCTCCATTTTTAAGGGTTTTTAAAGGCTGGGCATTTAGGGGAGGAGGTCTTAGGGGCAGATCAACAGAATATTCATCAGCTTTATGCTGATGTACCAAAATGAGATTTATTCTCTTACTGTCTGTCCTTGGGTGTGGTTGGAAAATGGCACTTAATTAGACTTCTGTTATCTGTCTCCCTGAGTAGGGTGATTTAAGCTATTAACCCTCTGGTTGGAGAGAAGTGCAAATCACTTACCCTTAGTTTCCTTAGTTTGGGGAAGATAGGACTTACTAGGTGGCTGCAAACTGCTGTTTCAACTATCTTTAAGTTTCCCTATTCCGTTTGTCCTGGAGTTTTCCTAGCTTTTTACTATTCTATAACAAAAAGACATTTTTTAAAAGGTGAAATCTCATTACAGATAACCATTAACAGATGATCATTTACAATTGATTTTAATGATAGGAAACACTTAGAATCCCCATTGAAGGAAATGTTATTCCTCCCAAAAAAAGTCATTACAAAAAATACTCAATTATATCTGGAATTTTGTTAATTAAAAAATTGTGCCAATTTATCTATTGTTATATAAGTACCTACTTTAATGTCCTCAATTTTGCTTAGTCCACAAAGCCTAATATATTTACAATCTAGCCCTAGAGAAAAAGTTTTGAGGACCCCCTGATCTAAGTCATTAATTACAAACTCAAATGCGTTCAAAAGCCAGACAGGTAATATAAGTAGATGAAGACAATCGATGATAAGAAGTATAGAAAAGTAATGAATTGGAGCCTTTATTCCTTATCTAATGGCACTTTAAAAAATGGTTTTGAAACTCAACCCAACCTCAAGCAAAAACTTGAGGGCTAATTCAGCCAGGGATTACTAGTTTGGGACTTCTAATTTTATTACCCTTCCTTCCGTCCCAGGGAGAAGTATGTAGGTCAGGAGTCAGCAAACTTTCTATAATGGGCCAGATAGTTTTTTAGGTTTCGTAAATCATAATAAGGTCTGTAGCTTCTCAACTCTGCCGTAGTAGCTCAAAGGTAGCCATAGACAATACACAAACACTGTGTCCAAAATAACTCTATTTATGGACACTGAAATTTGACTTTCATAATGCTTTTCATGTATTAAAAAGTTTATTAATCTTTAGGCATTTTTCAAACTTGAAAAGAATGTAGACGCCAATCTTAGCTGACAGAGCATAAAAAAGCAGGCAGCAGTTGGATCTGGCCAGGGGTCAATAGTGCTCCTCTTGATCTAGGTGAAGAAAATTGCAAGTAGGAATAAAATTTTCTAGTACTCTATGTGCTAGGTTATGAATATCAAGTATGGGTTAAAAGGATGTTATTTGTACATGTAAAGTGGTAAGATTCCTGCCTCCATTTAGTCATGCCTTAATTTGACAAAATATGCAATATGTAGTTGTAAAGAAAACAGAATCCTTAAATGCTTCTATTAACATTTTAACACCCCCCCCCTTTCCCTCAGCATGGATAAATAGACGTGTGATTATTTCATTATTTAAATCTAGGCCCTCCCTAAACTTTCTGATGGTGATGGCGAATAATAAACTCTTAATGAATCCACTAAAAACTGACAACTCATTAGATATAATTTTTAATTTTGTTAACTTTTTACAAGTTTTGTGCCAGCTTAAATTGAAATGATTATCTCATCACTTGTTGACAGCCTAAAGATAACTTCTAAAAGAAGCATAGATCAAATATATATTGAATGAAATTAAGGAATACTAAATAATGCATCCAAACTATGATATGAATGTACTCAATACCACTAATACCTGCTTAAAAGGAGGAGAGTAGTTAATGGTCAATCATGTTTTATGTCATGAATTACTTCTCTCAGGATATCAAGAAGTTATTTAGATTATATCATTTTTATATCATAAATAAAACTAGGTACTTGATATATAACATTTCTTTGAAATCTTAAGATTTCTCCTCAGATGATTTTATACAGCTGTTGTAAGGTTGAGCCTGACAGTCATCTCTAGGGCATGGACTCTGGAGTTTGACTACTTGGATTCAAATCCAAACTCTGCTACTTTTAGGCTGTGTTGACCTTTGTGAAGTTACTTGCCCTTTCTAAATTACTTGCCTCAGCTTCCTCATCTGTTAAAGTGGGGAGAATAGTACTAACACTATTATAAGGATTAAAAAATGCACAAAGCAGGAAGCATCATACTTGGCACATACTCAGTAGCTGTTACCTATTACTTCTGTGCTAGTAAAATGTTAAAAGTAATAATTCATGCCAATGGTTGAGCATCCACCCATGAATAAAGAGGTCACTGGGCACATGCATAGGTTGCTGGCTTGATCCCCAGTAGGGGCGTGCAGGAGGCAGCAGATGGATGATGTTTCTCTCTCATCAATGTTTCTATCTCTATCTTTCTCCCTCTCTCCCTAAAAATAAATAAAAACTTTTAAAAAGGGAGTAACTCATGTAGATAAAAGACTTATACAACCTTTTGTCTCCAACAGGAAATCACTGGAAGGATAGAGAATAACCTCATCAATTTAGAATATTTCTGTTATGTAGGGAATTATTATCATTAGGTTAGCTTTCACCATTCCCTTTGATCTAATAGAATCATTTAACAACTCCTAAATTCTGTCTATTGAACAAAACATGGCAATAGTAAGGGCAAAATATTTAGAAAGACACAGAAGTTTTGGAATTTATTTGCCAAATCAAGTGCAGGCAATGCCCACAATAATAAGGTAGGCTCAAAAAAGTTTCAAAAGTTTTTGAAATGTCCTATTAATTAGTTAATTCCATTTAAATACATGATGCAAGGTACTGAGAACTAGTATTTCTTTTTTTAAAGACAATTCCTAGCAGACCAAAGCCTTAATTATAGGTCCAAAGTTCCCACAGTTCTTTGAATAGATTTATAGATTTTATTGAAAATGCTAATTCTCAGTTGGGGAATACTAATAGATAAGAGAAACAGGATGCAGTCTCATAGAGTACAGATAAAACTAGACTTCAAAACAAAAAACCTGTTTTCTAATTCTGGCTTTTTACTAACGTGTGTAGATGATCTTGCGCTACTCAGTTATTTGATGTCTTGGTGTACGCAAGTATCAAAGATGGTTAGAAATACTATAAAGATGAAGATATACTCCTGAAATAAATACTTGCTTAATCAAATAAGATGGAGTTGTTCATAAGGGTATTTCACACAACTTTCTACTCATAAAATTAACATCTACTATAATGGGGATTTGATAGGAAATCCCTTAATTTGCTTGAGAAACTAATGTCCCATACCCAGTGGTCTATATAATAATCATAAATGATTGAGATCCAACAAATATCCATCCTATCCACATCCAAACTCTTTAAGCAAAATCCTGGTTATATTAAAAATCTTTGAAGTTTCAACAGAAACTACATCAGAGTCTCATAAGGAAATTTCATTTGAAATGTATCCATTCCAGTCAGTCTCCAAAATTTCATCATAAAATGAGTTCACTTTGGAGGTGAAAGGTGCCATTTAAGTATTAAGTTTTATTAACTTACTTCTTTGAATCTGTCATTAAAGCAGGTTAATACTCTCCTCTAGTTTATCCTAAGTATGGCTCACAGCTGGGAATTGTAACACCTTGATCAAGGTTTGTCTCACTTTCCACTGCTCAAAACAGGCCTGAGTTCTTAATATTAAAACAGTGACTTTATCGCAGGTCAGGTTTTACTTGCCATAACTTTCTGGTAGAAGGAAATATATCCACTTGTCTGGACTAGTATTAAGAAGACATTGGGAAAATAAGGAACATTTTAAGAGAAGAAATAATAGATTTGGATATTAACAATAAATGTTGTATTCAAATGGCATTTTATAACGTGTTCAAGTAAAACCCTGTGATAAGAGAAAAACCACAAAACTTAGCATAAAGTCTAGCTTTATTTTTAAAAAGATTTTACAAGTCTGTCAATTTCAAATATACAAAGGTAAATTATTCATATCTTTCATCAGATGAGGCTTTAATCCCTCTCAAAAAATAGAAGTAAAAAATCTTTCCCCACAAATATGTTTGCACTATATTGCTCAGCTGAGCTCTGAAATGTTCTCTTTATAAATACCTTAGCATAGCTGCTGGTACTGTTGTTGTGCAACTGCAAACGGCTACAAGTCTACAAGTCTGCTTTACTTTAGCTCTGCTCCCAGGTCCAAATCTTACAAAGGAGGAATAAAGGTTAACTGGCCTGCCAGAAAAGCCCACTGAATGCATCCTGTAGTGCTCTGTGGCAAGCAAGAGAAGAAGTATAGCCTCCAGCAAGGTCCTGTGGAGAGGCAGCTCTGACGTGGTTTAAATACCTAAAAAAAACAAACACAAAAATGTAGCATTGATATAGAAAGCACACAAAATTGGTAACATTTTAAAAAGTGATGGTAAAGCTATGGATGAAAAAGAGGCCACATACTAAGCCTAACAAGTTCAGGGAGGCCTGCATGGCAGGCCTTACAAACTCAGATATCTAAAGTAACCACACAGGATAGTCTGAAATTAGAACTTCATAACTAAAAGCAAGGCATGGTGTGTAGTCCAGTTCTAGGCAGGTACCTTCCTTGACAAAGGTCAATCTTTACCTTACCTAAACCTGTCTATTGTCTTTTGCATTTATGATAATACTAGCGGCCTGATGCATGAAATTCGTGCACAGGTAGGGTCCCTAGGCCTGGCCTGTGGTCAGGGTGATCATCCTTAGTTGCCAGCAGTGGGCCCTGCCTCCGCCACCAACGCAGCTGGTCGACCTCCGTTTGTGGGGCAACCAGCAGGGTGATTGGGGGCCCCGTTCACTCGCACCCACCTTGGCCTGGTGCCGCACGCATCTGCCACCACCCACCCCCAGTTCCCATTCCCCCTCAGGCCATCGGAGCCTGCTGGCCAGGGGGAGTGACAAAGAGGTTGGCTCTTCCCCCTGCTCACTGGCCCCACCCACCACTGGTCACCTGCTGTATGTGAGGTGACCAGCAGGGCGATCAGGGCCCTGCTCACTCGCACCCACCTTGGCCTGGCACCGCCCGTATCCTCTGCCACTCACCCCCAGTTCCCCGTTCCCCATCGGGTAATCAGGGCCTGCAAGCTGGGGGCAGCTCCTGCGTTGAGCATCTGCCCCCTGGTGGTCAGTGCACATCACAGCAACTGGTTGTTCTGCTGTTGCGTCAAATTGCATAATACACTTTTATATATATAGATAGGAATGTCAGGGTAATTTCTTTTTTCCACACTCCTCAGGACACAATTTCCCATCAGAGCAGAGACCACAAGACCTCCTCATTGTTATTGTTATCCTGTTAATTGTCAACTTTTAACTATCCTATACCCACCCATGTAAAAGAAGTATGTCTATTTATTTTTATCCAATCTGAGATATCACTGGCTTTGCTTTCCCCCGCTTGCCTAATCTACCACCAATGGATTTCATGTAACTCCCCTTAGACTTGTCTCCTCCTCTGATTGTAGTGTATAAAATAAGGTGCAAAACTGCCATCCTCTGGAGCATTTTCTCAATCCCTTGAGCTTTTTGCTTCCAGGCAATTGTCAGTTTGGCTCAAATAAACTCATAAAAATTCTTACAGGCTTGGACATTTCCTATGTTGACAAGCAGATTCAAATTTTAAAGAGAAAGTCTGATTTGAAATGTACATCTGATGAGAGAAAAGCTCTCCTTTCAGATGAAGGTCAACCCCATGGTGAGGGACCATATGGGGAATGCTCTCTGCCAAATGCTATACAGTGTTTGGAACATCAAGTGCATAGAGGTCTTTTTCTAAAAGTTCAATCTAAATCTCAGTTAAATTTTGTCTGAGGGAGGAATATTCTTCCCTTAAGTCATTGAGGTTTCTTTCAGCAGTCTGAGCTGCCAACCTATTGTCATGTGCTTTCTTCTCAGGGGAAAGAAATAATCTGCCCTTGATAGGAATGAATGCTTCTCTCCAATTCTTCAGGATCTCTGGCTCACTTTCTACAGGTCTCCAACACTTCAGCTACATGGCTGATCTTTCCCACCTGCTTTAGAAAGTTTTTCCTTTTCTTTAACAGGTAATTTCTTAAACGTATTATTTTCCTTAAACGTATGATTACATTTACTTGATACAGTTTAGCCATTACTTTAAGTTTGTGCTGAAGCTTTTGAGTCTCATTTTCTAGCTGTTCATTTTCTGATTGCAGAGATGCTTCTTCATTCAGAAGATTTTCAGTACACTCTCTAAGCTCTTCCTTTGTTTTATCTACTTCAGTTAATTGAGTGTATATTTGGTTTCTTTCTTCTTCAAGAGTTTTTAAGGAAGCCTTTAGTTTAGTAGGATGAATCAGCTTCTTCAAAGCTCCTTTTGGTTGATTATCTAAGAATGCACCATTTTATGAATCACTCTTCATTTCCAATTCCAAGTTATCCCGTAAGTCTTCTCCTAGCACAGCAGCCCACTCTTGCTGCAAGCATTCATTCCATCAGAGACTTGATCTGATTTTCATTATCACATAGAATTTGTTTTGCATATACTTTGGAGTCTTCAATGTTATTTTCTGTTTATTATGTTCACTCATTTTTTTCATTCTTGAGCTTCTTGTAAAAGCTGTTTCTGGCTTTCCTGAAGTTGGGAATTTTCACTCAAAGCATCTTATGACTATCTTAAGTCCTTCATTTGTTTGAAATCTTTTGAAGGCTGCTTTGGCTTCAGCTACTTGTGACTTGAATGATTCTCATTCATCTTGCAAGGACCGGATCCTTTTTTGAAATATCCAACATCAATTCAAATCGCTCAGAATGTTTCGATTTCTCTCCCTTTAACTTTTTCTGGAAAGAGTATATCTTCCTCAAATGCAGATTTGGAAGAGTTCAGCTTTTCACAGATTGCCTCCAAACTTTAAGCTTCTGTTGACTCCTTCTCAAAACTGTAATCCTTTAATGACAAAGCTGCATTTTGTCCAGAACTCAAACCCGCACCAGGCAATGGCAACCAGACCACTACCGAGCTGTGTGTGCGGGGAGGGGGGAAGCATGGGTGGGAGAGGAGGAATGATGCTGTAGGACTAGGTGCCAGCAAGCCTCAAGTGTCCATGCTATGTGCTTGGGAGCCTTGGCCCCTATGTTACAATTTGCGTCCCAAAGGTCCAAGTCAAGAGCCTGAGACTTTCCCTCTCCTCGCCACACACACCCGTTTAGTTTCCGCCAGGCCAAGCAAGGCACCTGGCGGAAGGCGGGACTTGGTGAATTTATGCTACTGCTTTAGCAAGGTTCATAGATGTGTCCCGGGCCTTTGCTCTTAAAGGGGCTCGCACTCTACCTGGCAAAGCTACCCCACCTTTGGAAGTCCAGGAACTCAGGATTGAGAAAATGGGATTTGGCCTCAGACTCTGCACTGTGGTGTGGGCCACTCAGTCCAAATGACAAGGACTTTGGCCCAGGACACACATACACCCCACCCCCTCAAACACACACTCTACAGGGTGACCTTGAAGCTCCCCCTGGAGACCCTTCCATACAGCCAGGTTGAGCCCCACACACCGCACTCCTGGACCAGGGGCCAGTGCCAGCCCCAATCCACTGCGCTTTCTTCTTACAGCCCTCTAAGAGCCCATGGATGCTCAGAGGAACCTGCCAGTCCGGGAAAATGGGTCGCACCACTTGTGGCAGAATTTTTGGCAATACTTTATAAGCCCTTCAGACCTATATTTAATTTATACAGGATTTATTTATAATAATGAACCCTTAAAGCACAGAGCTTGGGACAAATGCAGCTTGTTTCTGTCTTCATTACAAAGCCAAGATCTTTGGTTTGATTGATTATGTTTATTTGGACAAAGGCACATTTATGAATAATCGCTGAGTTTCTTCACTCTTTCTTTCATTTGCTTTATGTGTGATATTGCCTACTACCCTATGATAATTTATACTTTTTTTCTTTTGGTTTTCTTTTAAAAAGGTTACTTTTGTTCAAATTTATTTGAAAGCATTCTTAGAGGTGATTTGTGGGAACTGCTTGGATGAAAATGGAGCCATTTCTTGTCACTCTTTGTAAGTCCCCATGCAGCTAATCTAATCCTTTATCATTCATTACATTTTTCTAAAACCTTCAAAGTTTTGGGCTTTAACCTCTATTTTTTAATCTTTCCTATAATTAAAATTGCCCAAACTGATTAGATTAAAATATAATAAAATTGTAAGTGAAGAGTAAGTGTACATACATGAATAAAAAGTTGTACTCACTGTCAAAAGGATATCAGAATAGAGAATGATCTTGGAAGATTGTTGTGTTATAGACATTTGCACACTGAACTCTATTCCTATTATTAGGGAATTACAGAGGGGGAAGGCTTATCTATTCAGCATTCACAGGGGTGGGCAAAAGTAAGTTTAATTCTAGTTGTAATAAAAATAAATAGCACAATAGTTAATAATAATACAAGAATAAACTCTGTTTTGTGTACTCACAACTGTAAACCTACTTTTTGCCAACCCTGTATGTTCTGAAACAAATACATAAACAACTGAGAGAAGGAAGAGAACCTACTAGTAGTTTCTAAATTACAAAATATATTGTCTTGGGAGAAACCAAGATGGTGGCATAGGTAAACACCGGAATTGCTGCTGGGCACAACTATTTCAAAATCACAACAAAAAGAAAAAATGGACACCACCCAGAATCACAGGAAGGCTGGCTGAGTGAAAATTCTACAACTAGAAAGAGACGGAGAGTCAGAGGAGGTGTGGAAGCAAAGTACGGAGGTACAGAGGCACGCTCGGGGAGAGGGCTGGTGATGGAGGGCCCGGTTGTCTTTTTTAATCCGGAGGGAGCCACAAATTATCAGCAGCTCTGAACTCCAGTTCCAGGTGAGTTTCTGGGGGCCCAAACTCATACCCGGAGAAGTGGGACTGACTGGCACCGGGAGGAAATCCAAAGCGGGTTTCTCTCGGCGTTGCTTGCAGCAATTACCGTGAGACACAGAGACTCAGTGTCTCTTAGTGCAGGGCTGAGAATCAGTCATGGCTGACTCCCCAAGGGCCCACCCCTCCACCCCCCAAGCTGCTCGCAGAGGCTTTTGCATATAAAAGGCTGAGTAGCCTCAGGCAAAGGCTAAAATAGCACCTCCTTAGAGATACAAGTGCCAGTGTATCCAGTGGTCAGAGTTGGACCATCCTAAATACAACTCCTCAGATTCACAAGGGACACACTAGGGGCAGATGCAGTGAGCACCAAAGCCCGACTGAAACAACTCTTGCCCCATAAGGGTGTCTCCAGCACAGAAGTTCTCCCACTGTAGACACAGCTGATTCTCATAACCAAGTGGCTTGGAGGTCAATTCCTCTCAGTGATCACCTAACACAGAAAGCCACTCTATCAACCCAGGGAAGCAGCCAAAATGCAGAGATAAAGAAACAGATCACAAATGACAGAAAAGGAGAAAAGCAAACAACTGGATACAGAGTTCAAAATCACTGTTATAAGGTTTTTCAAGAATTTTCTAGAGACTGCTGATAAATTTAGTGAGACCCTCGAGGATATAAAAAAAGACCAGCTAGAAATTAAGCATACACTGACTGAAATAAAGAATAATATACAGAGATCCAGCAGCAGACTAGAGGATCGCAAGAATCAAGTCAAAGATTTGAAATGTGAAGAAGCAAAAAACACCCAATTGGAAAAGCCAAAAGAAAAAAGAATCCAAAAATGTGAAGATAGTGTAAGGAGCCTCTGGGACAACTTCAAGCGTAGCAACATCAGAATTATAGGGGTGCCAGAAGAAGAGAGAGAGCAAGATATTGAAAACCTATTTGAAGAAATAATAACAGAAAACTTCCCCCACCTGGTGAAAAAAATAGACTTATAAGTCCAGGAAGTGCAGAGAACCCCAAACAAAAGGAATCCAAAGAGGACCACACCAAGACACATCATAATTAAAATGCCAAGAGCAAAAGACAAGGAGAGAATCTTAAAAGCTGCAAGAGAAAAGCAGTTAGATACCTACAAAGGGGAACCCATAAGACTGTCAGCTGATTTCTCAACAGAAACTTTGCAAGCCAGAAGGGAGTGGCAAGAAATAGTCAAAGTGATGAATAGCAAGAACCTACAGCCAAAATTACTTTACCCAGCAAAGCTAACATTCAGAATTGAAGGTCAGACAAAGAGCTTCACATACAAAAAAAAAGCTAAAGGAGTTCATCACCACCCAATCAGTATTATATGAAATGCTGAAAGGTATCCTTTGAGAAGAGGAAGAAGAAAAAGTAAAGATAAAAACTATGAACAACAAATACATATCTATCAACAAGTGAATCTAAAAATCAAGTGAATAAAAAAACCTGATGAACAAAATAAACTGGTGAAAAAATAGAATCAGAGGCATAGAAAGGGAGTGGACTGACAATTTTCGGGGGGGAAGGGTGTTGGGGGTGCGGGAAGAGACTGGACAATAATTGTACACCTATGGATGAGGACAGTGGGGGTGGGAGGGGTAAGGACAGAGGGTGGGGTGGGAACTGGGAGGAGGGGAGCTATGGGGGAAAAAAGAGGAACAACTGTAATAATCTGAAAAATAAAGATATATTTCTCATCTCCTTCTTTACAGGAAAGGAAACCTTAGAAAATTTCATGTGAAAGAAATCTCTGAGATTACGTTCAAAAGAATGTCCCAATTAGTAAATACAGAAGAATCTTTTGAACTGATGTCAAAAGACACTATTTAGCTTCAACCACATGTAATTATTTAGCAACTCAAACTTTCTACCTTGATAAAGGAGATAAACAGGCCTAAAGAAATTGGGAGAATCCTATCCACAACTTGTTAGCATGACTACCAGCACTGTTGCAAAACAAGTATTTCCAGCTTTGCATTAATGCCTGGTTTAAGAAACCACATTGTTACTTCAGGCCTCAGGAAGTCAAGGAGCTTCACCCACCTTAGAATCACGGGTAGGGCAAATGAATAAATCAGGCACCAGAACATTTTAATAACTTGGAAACTTTTCTACTCATTCCTTCAAACTTCCTGTGTGTCAAAGTCTTGATGCATGAGCAACTTATTATTTCTAACATAATAACAAGTCTGTTTTTCATTTGTATCCATGTTTAATAAGCTTGTGTGATTAAAAAAATATATGGCGATATAAGAGGCCAAATAGAAAAAGTGGTCAAAGTAAGACACGGTGTAAGCTCCTGGAATTGACTGTAATTTATTCACATTGCCACAAATCAAGGTGTTAACTCAATCCTTTGCTTCTCTGCCAAGGGGAAAAAGGGAAGTGGAAGGAAAAGAGAAATTAATATTTATTGAGCAATGACCTCCAAACTTTTTTGATAATATATTTATAGCAGTAAAAAATAGTTGATTATGCATCTCCAAAATGTATATACTTATTTATAAATTATATATATCTAGTAGCATATAAATATATAATTATACACATATTATACTAATGTATAAGTATATTATAAAAATATACTATAACTAATTAAAGGATGAGATAAAGATACTTAATAAAAGTTCCAATAATTCCTCCCTATATCTTATCTTACATATCCTGGTGGAATGCATCCCACTTTGGAAACTACTATTATTAAATCATCATTGTCAAACTCTTGATAGAACTTTAGGTCCCACAGAACTTAAATAAAAATGCACCAAATCTACTGCATGGTCATAAAAATACCTGTTTATTACCTCCCAGAACACAATAAAATGGAAAACTGTTAAGACTCTGATGCATGAGAAATGAGGTAAGTGTTAAATCACCTTAGAAAATCTAAAAAATCGAGCTGGCACAGCATAAAATCACTGGGAACCAAATAACTATCACACAAGTAATAAGTGAACAATAGTTTTGCAATCTTGGAAATGCAATGTTTCATTCCTGATACAAGTTTCTAGCTAATTCTTTATCATTACTCCAGATAATGTATCAGACTTTATCCTTTCCTCAGACTCTCAAAAGAAAAGCCCAGTCTTGGCTCCAATGGCTATTCACTCATGGCAAAATTCAAGTACCACAGAGGAATGCCTGTCAACTTCCACAAGCCAACTATCATAAATGAGAACTGGTTTTCATCGTGGTAATGCAAACCACTATGCAACTAGCTGTTTTGATTCATCACATTTTGGTACAACTTGCTTCTGGGAAAGTTGAGTCATACCATCTCTGGCTTGGCAATTCAAGCATAAACCTGCAGTCTACATACAGCTTTTTATATGTTATCCTGAGAAATCTGAAACAGCTGCACTGCTGGCAGGAAAACACAGGACCACCAGTAAAATATCCAAAACAGTTGCATCTTTTAATTTATGACTGTGCACTGTTTCCATAAAAAGTATATAAAACAGTTCAACTTTTTATAGATAAAATGTAATAAACAGTCATACTTGGTGATGCCATAAATGTGTAAAAAAAGTTTATTTGAAATGATTAATTAGTGTTTGAAAGTAGTGTTTCTTGAACACAGTCATAATCCAGTGCAATGAGCAAATATTTTTATATTTGAGTTATTAATGCTAAGTTGTAGATTCTCACTGCACAAACCAAGTCAATTAAAATTTCTCTGCATAGCACTGGAGGAAATGCATTTCCTTTCTAGCAATCATTTACATGAAACATGTCTGTGAGAATGATTCTTTAAAGATCTGCCTATTTACATTGCTATTTTTGATCTCTAGGGCTGCACAAAACAGTTACTGTTAAATATTTCAACCTATTTTCACCATGGCAACCCACATTAATTCCAATTTTCAAAAATAAAACATAGTTCATTCTGTTATTCAACTGTGGGCTTTATTTTCTATGTATCTTAACTTAATGTTCTTAAATACTTTAATTATTGTGGTACACCAAAGTATTTTCAAGGATCTGCCACACTGAAACCACACAAAGAGAATTTTGTATTTTGCCTACTTTTTCACATTAATCCACATCTGTGTTATTTTAATTATTTCATGACCGTTACAAGTACATCACTGAATAGGATTCCTGGGGTTTCTGGCAGAGGTCAGTATCATTTCATGTACACCTTTATACAACTGAGTGAGGAAGAAGTCTTAGCCAAATTTATTCCCAAAAGTCAAGCTCAGTTGGATTTTGGAGCCCAGAGGTAATTGCTCTGACTATTTAGCCAATCCCCGGGCAGTATTTCTGTTTTTCATGGATTTATTTTAAATACCTGTAAATCTTATAAGCAGAAACCAAGGAGGGGAAAAAAGAAGTTTGCTTATTTTGACATCTATACCTTATAATACCTTATTTTTACTAAAAGCAGACTAAACTCAAAGATTTAAAAATCATACCTTTGATTATTTTCTTAATAAGGCTAAAAAAAAAGTATGTTTTCAAAAGCATGTCTAAGATAATTCCTGTACAAAGGGCATCTTATGCCCTAACTTATACTCAGTCTAAAGTTGCCTTCCTTTGCCATTACCCATCAAAATCCCTTTCAAACAAACTTCGGAGAAAGGGGAGGAAAAGAGGCAATGGATCCTTAGAGGGGGGTTAGCTTTAGAAAACCACACTGAAGTTTGTTCCTGAACTTTGATTTCCTACGCTGTCATTTTCTTCTGTTACATTTAGCAGCTTTTGCTCCCAAAGAAGGTGGTATAATTTACACTTAGCTTCAGAAAGACTTCATTTTCTCTGTTCTTTAACATAAGAGAGTTCCTCTGAGATTACTCTTTTACCATTTCCCTTCCTTTAAAAGCCCTATATTGACCATCTGGCTGAAGTCTTGGACTCAGCTCATTTCAGTGCTATTCAACAATGCTTTGAGTTCTGAGCGAGGGGCAGAGGGCAGGGTCGTCACTCAAGACCAAGAGGCAGTACTCTTCCCCTCCAGTCATAACCTCCTCATGAAAACCCTTTAAAAACTTTGGCTCCAGAGAATCAAAGAATCTTGGGATTTAAATTGAAATGAAAATGTGAAGTTCATATTAATTCCCTCTACCTCAAATTACCAGGCCCTATGGAGAGTTAAAAGAAAAAAGAAAAAAAAAAAACCAAAAAACAAAAAAAACTTGGACTGGTTTAAACTAAGAAAGGGAGTGAACTCTAGAGACTAAGATTTTATTTTTACAAGGTGGCCCATTTTTTAAAGTTTGCATTTAAAGCCATCATGCATTAAACAGACCAGTTCCAAGTAGTTCTGCCTCCTAGCCTACAAAATTTAAATATAAGTACCATTAAGAGAGATCAGCCATCTGATCTCAGCTGTCAAGATCAAGAGCTCTTGTAAGAAATTCAGCCAAAGCTATAAAAGATTTACATTAACAACCTGGAGTCTATCTTAATGAGATTTAAAAACAGAGCAATAGTGCGTTCCGGTAATTATCACTAAAGAGCAGAAACATTCTGGAAACAGAGATTAGTGCTCAGGTATCCTAATTTAATCATGAGGTCGGAATAATGAACTATCTACAGAGGGAAATTGATAATCATATTTTCTAAGACAAATGGGGAAAGCACTACATGTCAGAAATGTCCCTAATTCTGAGGGCTGTTTGGTTATAAAAACATATGGCTTCATGAATTACAGGCAAAAATAGAACTTCCACAAACAGTCATAATGTTTCTCTTGGCTTTATTATCTAGTTATCAAGTGAGAATACAACTTGAATAAATTAATTATTAAAGCTGTTTCAGATTTATACTACTACACTTGGTAATCAAGCGACCAATTATTTCAGACATTCAGATCATCAGAACACCAAAGCTCAAATCTAATCTAATCTAATAAAAGAGTAATATGCAAATTAACCATCACTCTGAGACACCTAGGTCACGCCCACCAGCCAAGCCATGCCCACCAGCCAATCAGAGTGACAATATGCAAATTAATCCAGCCAAGATGGCAGTTAATTTGTATATACAGGCGCTGAGCGAAGACTGACGACAGCCTAGAAGGAAGCCAAGTGGCAGAGAAGGGAGGGAGCCTGAGGCAGCAGAGATGGGAGGAAGCGAGGCAGCAGAGAAGGGAGCAAAGATTGCCTCGGCAGGCTTCGCTCCCTTCTCTGCTTCGCTCTGACTCAGGAAGCCCTATTCTTGCAGGAATCTTCCTGCAATGGGCCTCTAGTATGGAAATTAAAAGCCACATGAGGTTCACATAAGTTTTTCTGAACTACAACTGAAGTAAATAAACTGTGAGATTTATTGCTATCAAAGAACACACTAGGTATTTTAGGAGAGGTAGCTATTACCGAAAGTTAATGGAACTATACAGCAGAAGGAATATTTCCTAGACTTGAGTGTGAACTATCAAACACATAGAAAATAAAACTGTAATATATTCTATGAACCACTGGCAGTTGGTAGTTCTGGATATTTCAATGGACAGACCTCTAAGAACAGATTCTATCAATTTAAGACAGACAAATATAGGAATATCTCAGGAATCAGGTGTGGTGAGATAAATCTGAATAGATTCTATCAATTTAAGACAGACAAATATAGGAATATTTCAGGAATTAGGTGTGGTGAGATAAATCTGAATAGAACCATGAAAATAATAGCCACCAGATCAAAAGCTTTTTTATAAATCTTAAATATACTTCTCAAAATCAGATGTTTATCTCAGCAACAATTACATTTGGCTAATTTCAGTATTGTTTTTAATATGCTTAGATGAGAGTAAGCAAAAAAATCATATAATGTTTTTACTTACTGATTCTTAAAACATGATACTCACTCCTATGAATTTACTGAAGATAATAACCAAGGGAAAGAGAGGGCAAAGTTTCATGAAAAATCTAAAATCACATTAGAGTCATATAAAAATAACTATATGTAGATACTGTACATCCCAGTGAGGAATAAGTGCCACTTCTGTGGTGGAAATAAAATAGGTATTATAAAAATAAATACCCTAGTTTCTGAATTTCTTAAAGTTCCTTTAAAAACCTAGTGCCCAATTCAGGTTTATCTAATGTAATTTTTTACTATGAAGTAAGACCATGCTAACAGATATGTGCCAACAGTTTCATCACATCTTTATAAAGGCAGGATGAGTAATTTTTCCCTAAGGGTAGGACAGGGAAAATGCAGAAATTCATATGTATGCAGCTTATTTATTCTTAAAAAAAAAACACAAAATTACTGAGTACCTAGTATGTGCCAGGTATTGAAGCAAGCCTGGGAATAAAACAGAGCAAAGATTCCATGGACCTTGTTTTCCATGTTTTCATGAACCTTACAATTCAGCAAGCGAAAAAAAAAAGATGTTAAATCTATATAAATAAAAATGTAAATGTTCGTTTGTTCAAAATCTCAAATCTCTGAAAGTTATTCACCGATTGCTTTGAAATTTTGACACAACGTTGCAATTTGAATACGCATATGTTTTTATATAGCGACATTATATAGATGTCACACCTGTGACAGGTGGAAACATGCTTGTTTTGAAAAAACAGGTAAAAACATGTTTTTGAAAAAACAGCGCCATCTGTTGGACATAAAAACAACACACGCTATGAACTTAACAATATTATTCAGTCTAACATTCAAAGCCAGGCAGTCATATACAAGTCTGTCGATACTTGTGGAAGCAGATGAAGCGGTTAATTATCCAACAGAATTTTGGAATTCACTCGATCTGCTAGGGATGGAATTCAATCGGCGTGCCAATTATCATGTTGCGAAATATCAACCTGCATGGGGCTGGGCCTCAGGCCGGGGCTGGGCTGAGGCTTAAGGCACGGGCAGCCGCCGCAGTTCCCCCCACGCCGGAGGCCAAGGGCTCACAGGGAGTGTGGTGGGCGAGGGCGGGGGAGCTTCCTCGGCTCCTTTTTCCTCGGGCTTTTGGGCGGCTCAGTGACGGCCCCTGTTGGTGGGAGTCAGGAGTGGCCGGGCCGCTTTAGGCGCGGGGTGCAGGCCAAATGCAATGAGGAGTAAATATACATAATATATAACCTTCATATCACATCTCTATATAAATAAAAATATAAATGTTCGTTTGTTCAAAATCTCAAACCTCCGAAAGTTCTTCACTGATTGCTTTGAAATTTTGACACAACGTTGCATTTGAATACGCATGTTTTTATATACCTACATTATATAGATGTCACTACCTGTGATAGGTGAAAACAGGCTTTTTTTGAAAAAAAAAAAAGAAAGAAAACAGGTAAAAACATGCTTTTTTAAAAAATAACAGTGCCATCTGTTGGACATAAAAGCAACACGTGCTACAAACATAATATTATTCAGTCTAACATTCAAAGCCTGGCAGTCACATACAAGTCCGTCAACACTGTTGTGGAAGCAGATGAAGCCAGTGGGGAGTGGGGATGCAGGCCGGCACTGGGGCGCCCAGGCTGCAGAGGTGCATGTGTGTGAGGCCAGACCAGCTGGGCAGGGCGGGGGAGGCAGCATGCCCGGGGCAGCTGCCTGGGAGGGTGCATTATATACTCACAAGCATTGTGCAATTAAACATACTAGAAATGTGTGCTTCCTCTTTTCTTTCTTTTCCATTTAACCAGACTGAGCCACAGCAACGTGTGGCTGGGTACAGCTAGTAATTAATATAATGAGAAAGTCGGGGCTCTATGGGTTTAGATAAAAAGGGAAGCCAACATGAGCAAGTTTAGAAAAGGTCTCCCTAAGAAAATGATAGGTAAGTTTAGACCCAAAGAATGAGGAAGAGCCAGAGGAGTAGAGCAGAGATCCAGCAGAAGAATACATATGAAACAGCAAGAAGCCATCACACATACCGAGACATACGAGAAAGGTGTCTCCAGCTAAGGATGAAGCTAGAGATGTAGGCAGATAGAATTCAAAAGAAGGCCTATACAACCAATGTCACCCCAATAAATTCAATTTTGTTTAAGGTCATTATAGGAATGTTTAGGAACTGTGAAATTTATTCACAGGGCAATGGAGAGCCATTGAAGTTATTGTTAGGAACCTGATCATTTAAATAAGCTAAGTATTTGGCTGCATCGTGGACTGGAAAAAAGCAGTTGATTATAGAGAGATTCCTTATGACAGCGATTTTCAACCTTTTCATCTCATGGCACACATAAATCAATTACTAAAATTCTACAGCACACCAAAAAATGTATTTTTGCCAATCTGACCAAAAAATAGGCATAATTTAGATTCATTAACACCAAACAGCTTTGGTAGTAGCTATTGTCGTTTTTTTTTTTAATTTGGCAATGTAAGGGAAAAGAGGTCAGTGCCCTAAATAGTCAAGTAGTGCACAAAGTATAGTCACAACTGCAGCTGTCATTAATCCAGTCAATAGTGGCATGAAAATACTGTTTGAACCATTCTTAGCTGGCCTTGGTTTCAGCTAATATTACTACTTATAACCACTATGATTCCATATGTTCAATGGTAGTCAAGCACCCTCCAAAGTTTGCAAAAGGAAAACTCTTCTCATTGGTGTGGTTTTCTATTGAAGGCAAACTCTCTAAACTAAAATAAACAACCTCAGTTTTTTTGTCCCGCATCACTTCCCATCTTTCCCTGTACTACGTAAATACATAAAGACATCATGGTTTAGCCCTAACCGGTTTGGCTCAATGGATAGAGTGCTGGCCTACGGACTGAAGGGTACCAGGTTCGATTCTGGTCAAGGGCATGTACTTTGGTTGCGGGCACAGACCCAGTAGGGGGTGTGCAGGAGGCAGCTGATTGATGTTTCTCTCTCATCGGTGTTTCTAACTCTCTATCCCTCTCCCTTCCTCTCTGTAAAAAATCAATAAAATATATATATTTTTTTTAAAAGCCATCATGGTTTAGAAAAGACAAAGGTTTTGGAAATGGATACATTTGACTTTGAATCTCTCCTAGAACGATTTATTAACATCAGTATTTGGACAGTGCTTTTTTATTTTTCAAGCCTCAGTTTCCTTATCTGCAAAAGTAAGACAACAATACCTCATAGTATGTTTTAGAAGATTTAAAGATTAAAGTGTCTGGCATAGAACAGACATTCTACAAAGTGTAGTGTCCCTGTCCACCTTATGTATTCTCTATGATACTATTACGTAATACAAAGTATGCTTTCATGATGAATAGGCTTTTCATAGCCCAAATTTCCAAATATTTTACCTTCTGGTAATTAGTATGTACCTCTCCTTTCCCAACTCTGTGACTTTCCTATCTATTTTTACATCTATTCCAACAATGTTGCCCTTTCTCTTCTGCTTTTTACTGTACCCCAAATATGAAGATCTAAGTAGAGATTGTTTCCGTGTTGTTTTTTTAAAATTAGACAAAATATAAGGAGTAGACCTGCTTGTTAATCTTTTACCATGGAGTAACAGAGCAACCCAAGGACACCAACACCTACTTATTAAAAAAAAGGGGGGGGAGGGAAAATTTTACATACTTACATATATAACACATTTATATATACACAAGCATATAAGTACATATCTATATTTCACAATCCTATGCATAGCTTAGTATATTTTTTATTTTAAAAATATTTTTTTATTTATTTCAGAGAGGAAAGGAGAGGGAGAAAGAGATAGAAACATTAATGATAAGAGAGAATCACTGACTGGCTATCTCTGCATGCCCCAACCTGGGGATCGAGCCTGCAACCTGTGCATATGACCTGACCATGATCTCCTGGTTCATAGGTCTATGCTCAACTACTGAGCCATGCTGGCTGGGCCCATAGCCTAGTATATTTTATTTCCAAAGTTAAAATGCTACATTATTTCCTCTCTCACTGTCTATCCTTCCTTTTATTCTTCATAACCAGTATTTTGATTCCCATCACCATTAAATGGCCATTTTTCTGTACTCACCCTCCTCTACCTCTCTAAAAATCTGGAGACAGCCAACAGCTGTGAAATGCTCTTAGCCTCTGGCTTCTATAACAATGCCTATAGCTAGGGCCACACTTCTATCCTTAACAAATGATTTTCCAAATTTCTCTTTTTCTACCTGCTTCCTAATTACTAGTTTTCCTTTTGGCTTACCTCCTCTTCTCTCTTGACTCTACCTCTGAAATGTATGGCTTCATTTATCACCTCTGTTCTACTAAACCCTACAATTTTATCTTTTGTCCCTTTGCCCACCTTAGTTATAGCCCAGCATTTTTATCTGCTTGGGTGTCCCAATGGTACTGCAAATTAATTATTTCCATAACTCAATTCATCTTCCTTTACAAACCTAACCTCTCTGTGTATCTCTTAATAGTTTCAATGTACTCCTAGGGTCATCTTGGAACCCTCTTTCTCCTGCACGCCAATGAGAAAAATACATCACACTCTCTCTCTACAGATATCTAATTCACATCATCTTCTTTGCCACTATTTTTGTCTATTTCAGCTCTTTGTAACCCCTTTCTTAGATTACTGTTAACTGTCTCTTAACTGATCCCCCTATGTACAGTATATTTTTTCTATTCCAACCTATTCATAGTTACTAAATTAATCTTAGGGCAAAGTGCTGCATCACTCTCACACAAATACTAGTAGACATCCACTGGCTCCCGGCAGTACATAGAATAAAGTCCAAATTCCTTAACCTACCATTCAAGGCCTACTGTACTTGATTCTAATCCACCTTTCCAAACATATTTCCCATTAGTCATTTCCATGTACACTAAACTTAAGCCAAAGTCAATCATCAAGTTTTCAGTTATTTCCTATGAAAACATTATAACTACATTCCATATCTTTGCTTATGGTGTTTCATTATCTTGGAATGCCCTCACCATTGCCTATCTTCCCAAACCTTAGTTCAAATGTCAACCCCTCAATTTTAAACAGATACACGAACCCAGCTGGTATAACTCAGTGGCTGAGCATTGACCCATAAACCAAGAGGTCCCTGCTCAATTCCCTATCAGGGCACATATCCGGGTTGCTGGCTCAATCCCCGGGCGGGGGGGGGGGGGGGGGGGGGGGGGGGGGGGGGGGGGGGGGGGGGGGGGGGGGGGAATGCAGGAGGAAACCAATCAGTGATGTTTCTCTATCACTGATGTTTCTACCTCTCTATCCCATTCTCTTCCTCTCTCTCTAAAAATCAATAAGGAAAATAAATAAATAAAAAGGAACACGAGAAGCTTCCCTATGCAACACAAAATGTGATAAGTGTGTGTGTGTTATGTATAATATATATTACAACAAACAAAAACAATAAACAACCAACCTTAAAAGCAAGAAAACTTTCAGGTGCCAGAAATTATATGGGAACTCAAAATCAGAGCATGAGCAGAGGCTAAAGTTCAAAAGGTACTGGGTACCAGTGATTCAATACCCTTATGAGGAACAGGAGATGGGTCTCAGTCCTGTCAGAAGCAGAAACTGGGCTTGGCCCCTGCATATTAACCTAGATCTACAAAATGCTGTCCCATCTGTACAACAACTTGTAGGAAGTTTTGCTCACTTGCCTAGGGATAGTCAAAAGAAAGTCTAGGGATATGAATAGAAAAGAAATCATAGAACTATCCCTTATGGATACCGAAGGACTGTAGTTCAGTTTGAGGGAGTCAAAAATTATGCCGAAAGAAATAGGTGCCATAAGGCAAGGAAAAACACAATATAAAAAGACAATTTTAAGAATCAAACAGCAATTCTAGGAATAAAAATCTCAATGGACATGTTAAGCAGTTGAAATTAGTGAGTTGGAAGATGTGAGAAAAAACACAAAGAAGTTAGCAGAACTAAAAGACAGAGAATATGAAAGAACCATTAAAGGAGGTATTTCAGCAAGAAGAAAAATTAAACTCGAAAGGGAAAACCAGAATACAAGGAACAAAGATGAACCAAAACCACCGCCATCACCATACACTGGTAACAAAAACAACAAGAAAAATAGGAGGAGAAAATCTAAGGTTATACATTCTATACTTTGTTTTGTTCAGAGGAAGAGAGATGTAACTTTTTGACTTTTGAAAATATCTGTTAATTCTGAGTGGCAGAATTATAGTTTTTATATTCTGCTCTCTGTATTCTTCTCTAAGTTTGAAATATTTAACAATATTTTAGATGCCAACTCCTCTGGATTGCCCAGGCAGAATTATTTCTTTCCTCCTCTGAATTTGCACAATACTTTACCTCTCTTGTAAGTACCATGACTAAATGTTATACATTTCCTCTTAGATAAGTTTCTTGATAGCAAGATAAATATCTATTCACTAATAGCCATCACATTAAAAAAATAATAAATCATCCTAACTTGAAGCAGAGAATATAGAATTTTAAAAGTAAATAAAAAATCTGAATGGCCAGGATAATAGATGGCAAATAAAAACACAGAGGATATGAAGAATTACCACCACAAACTATTAAGCTATGGCAGAGGATCGAAGGGAACACAAGTTGTACATTAGTCACTGAAGATAATGGGAAAGTTTCCTGGAAATTAGAAGATCCTTGGAAAATGACAGAGAGATGGGGTGTAGCTTCATTTAAATTATATATATTAGCATTTTTAATAGATATATTTAAAATTTGCTTTGAGATTTTATCCTATCTCATAAGCTGAACTCTGTGTGTTAACCAATTTTATACTCAAAAAGACATATTATAATGGAATATAGCTGTGAAGGCAAAGAAAAACAAGAAATTCAAACAGAACTGGGCACGCCCAAAGCCAGATATTTTGTAAGATGTTTATTTTTCCATTCAAAGCACTTTCTCAAAAGTTCTATTTCACACATTGGAATCTGAATCATGTCAATAACGTATATAAATCTCTAAAGCAAACAATAACAAGCAAAGACAAAGTCAAGTGGATAAAATAACTGATTTTTTTCTTAATTATGGAAAATTCTATTTTCCAGCAAGTAGAAACAAGTTCATAAAATATCTACTCAGGGGATAAGTGATCATAAGCAATAAAATATGAAAAAGCTCCAAGAGTTCTGGTTTAATGCATAACAATTTCAAGTTTTTAAAAAGCATTTTTAATACTTAAGCCCACAGAAAACTTGCACTCTCTTCCAAGAGCAAACCACAGCATCACTTTGGGGAAAAGAAAATCTATGCCCATTATCATTAAGTAATGTGCTAATGCAATCAATTTTATAGAAAAAAATGTAGCTTTTCTGGAACAGAATGCTTTAATAGACTAGTAAGTTAGTTGGTTACATACCATCTGAACCAAAAACTTCATATGTAAACAAAATATTTTCCTCTTACTTGAAAAATTATAGCATCATTTTCCGTATTCTCTTTTGATTCCCAACTACATTTTCTGGCAATGCATTATGACTCTGCATATGCTGGTATAACATTTTAATTAAAAACACATTCTAATCATGTACATATGACATTTTTGAAAGTCAAAAGTTCTAAAAATTTAATTCAATTTTTAAAAATGTTTAATTTAAACTTATGTTTCTTATTTCATTACTTTTAAAAGATAAAGGAAATTAACGTATCTACTATTTTCTTGAATTCTATCTTATGGTAGAAAAATTATTTCCAAAAGAAATAAAATAAGCCAATAAATAAAATTGAACCGTGACTTCCTGGTTCATGGGTCAATGCTCAACCATTGGGCAATACCAGCCTGATACATAGCGTTCTTATTTATATATCATGCTTGGGGTGAATCTGCCACAAAATGAATTAACAAAAGTAAAAAGAAAAAAAAATCCAAACTAAGATTACTTTGATATATTTTGTTCCTAATTGGCCTCCATTTATAAAAACTAATATATTATGAAAAAAATAGGATTTGCTTGAAATGATATAAAATAAATACCAAGGTGATAAATCACATCCTTAAAGATACATTTCAGATTAATCCGACAGGTGTTTACTGAAAATAAATTTTAAATGTTTTATAAAATAAATGAGAAGAACAGTAGGTAAAGACAGTATACACAGTATAATAATGGAAGTAATTCAGAATCCTAAAACTGAGAGAAGACATTATAATGAAATTATCTTATCCCAGACCCACACCAAGACACATCATAATTAAAATGGCAAAGGTTAAAAAGCAGCAAGAGAAAGACAGATAAACAGGGGAGCTCCCTTAAGACTGTCAGCTAATTTCTCAACAGAAACTTTTCAGGCCAGATAGAACTGGCACAAAATATTCAAAGTGATGAAAAGCAAGGATCTACCAAGACCACTTTATCAAGCCTATCATTTAAAATTGAAGGAAAAATAAAGAGCGTCCCAAATATGAAAAAGCTAACGGGGTTCATCACCACCAAACTAGTATTACAAGAAATGTTATAGGGACTTCTTTAATAAGAAAAAAATAATCTTATTCCACTGCCTCATAAACAGATAAAGCAGCTGACACCCAGATAAGTTAAAATTTTTTATCTTCTTGGAAAGAATCCACTTATTCAATTAACACATCTGAAACACTTACTATACTAGTATACCAGTATTATGTATGCAAGGTGCTAAATGAGAAGATAGTCCCTGTTCCCAAGGAGCTCAAAGTCAAGTGTAAAAGAAGACATAAAAATAAACAATCTAATCTAATAAAAGAGTAATATGCAAATTAACCATCACTCTGAGACACCTAAGCCATGCCCATCAGCCAAGCCACGCCCATCAGCTAATCAGAGCAGTTGTATGCAAATTAACCCAGTCAAGATGGCAGCCGGCAGCCACGGAGTTAGAGCAAACAGGAAGCTTCCATTACACCAGCGATGGAGTTGAAACTGCCTGCCTAGGCCGGCCGGGCCTCTGCTCAAGGCAACAATGTTTCAATTATAGAAGCCATGGAGCTGAAGCAAACAGGAGGCTTCGTTGCCTGACTAGGCCTCCGCTTAAGGCAACAAAGTTTCAATTATAGAAGATAAATAAACCTCAGAAACCTGAGTCCAGCCAGCCTCGCTGGGACATTGGGTCAATGGGAGCTGTGGGCAGCCTGAAAACGGCCCTCAGCCCCTCACCCAGGCTGCCCAGGCACCCCAGTAGGGACCTGAACCCTGAAGAGGCTGTGGGCATTCTGAAAACGACCCTCAGCCCCTCACCCAGGCTGGCCAGGCACAACAGCAGGTGGACATCCCCCGAGGGGTCCCAGACTTCGAGAGGGAACAGGCCAGGCTGAGGGATCCCTTCTGAGTGCACAAATTTTTGTGCACCGGGCCCCTGGTTTTTAAGTATAAGAGAACTGGACACCTGGAGAAAACAGAAGAGTGCCTGCAGAAAACACAGGTCATAAGTTGGTATATGAAGGGATAACAATAATTTTCAGATACATAAAGAGGCAAAGAGGGAATCCAAAAGGGGAAAAGCTCAAAATGTCTGGAGGCCTGAGAGAACACGGTATATTCTGAGTGTCAAACTTGAAGGGCCCACTATATGCCTTGAATATATTTTAAAATAAATAATGGGTACTCATGAAAAATGTTAGTGGGTAATGTAATCTGACCTGAATTTTATAAATCTTCATATGAAAAGTAGATTGGAGAGAGGGTAAAAAGAGAGGCAAAGAAAATGATTATGAGTGCCTCTAGAGGTTATGACCCAAGGATCTTAACGGTCTACTTATATGTAAGATAGCAGCAAGAAAGTAAGTCTTTTAACAACTCTCAAGTCTGGGACATAGAAGACTGGCTGGATTAGGAAGTTTCACCACAACATAATATACAGTAGTTAGAAAAGTTTTCACAAAGAAGGAACAGAGGTACTTGTCAGACACATAGGTAGAAAAATAGAAATTTTCAGGATCCAGCTGGAAATATGAGTTTAAAACAAATAAATACATGCTTGGGATTTAATATAAATCACTTTACCTTTTAAATTGCCTTTTTCAGTTCTAAGTAAATGCCTTTAGGGCATTATGAGGGCAGAAAGGAAAGGGGGAAAAACTAGACCTATCACCCCCACTGTATCAGACTAGTTATGCTTACATCTTTTGGGGTCCTAGAAAGATGTATTTTTTAAATAGTCTGTTTCTTTTAAAAGTTTGAAAACTATTATAATATAGCTTTAGAATCAAATAGATATGGTGTTAAAACCTGACAACTCCCTATTCTCTAACAGAAAAGATCTAAAAAAGAGGTGGAGACCAACTTGATGGTATAATGTCTCTTGAGTTGAAGGTCAAAGTAAACCACACAAGACAGATGACAGGAGGAGCTTCATGGAAAGGATAAGCCCTTCTGGGTCTAAGGATGGACAGAGCATCTAACAATGTGTACAAACAGACAAGTTTATAGCTGGGGCTGACTTTTGAGGGAATACACTCATACTTATATTTTCTTTGTGCAGTGGGTTAATAGGTTAGCTGCTGAGTCTGAAAGAGGGAATGTAGGAGTAGGAGATTTGAGAAAGCCATTGTGGGAAAAGAGAGATAAACCAACCATGGGTTTGTGCAAAATAATTGCTGAGTGGCGCCAAATATACTCAGTTGTGTTATTTTCTCAGGCTGTACACAGCAGAAAGCATATAACAATTCATATAGTTAAAAAATATTTCCAATTACTCTTTGAATGTAAGTGCCATATAAACTGAGTGTCCAGATTATTATGACCACCTGATGTTTGTAGGCAAATTAACCATAATTTCGCGCTGAAGTTGCTAGAGGGCCAGACCATTATAAATAGGGAAGCAGGTTGTTTAGCACAACAGTAGAAAGTGATTTTTTTCTGAAGATATGGGTAAACAACATGATTTAACAGCCTTTGAAAATGGGATATATATTATACTGAATGCCAGATTATTATGACCACCTGACATTTGTAAGCAAATTAGTCGTACACTGCATTGTATGGGATATGGAAGACAAAGGCCTGTTTGAACACTTTTGCTGTCTGCAGTTACCAAGATAAAACGTCTCCAATTCGCACAGGAACACAGGATTGGACAGTTGAGCATTGGAAGAAAGTCAGGTGGTCCGATAAATCACATTTCCAGTTGCATCATGCAGATGGCAGTGTGAGAATTTGGCAGAAACAGCATGAAAGCATGCACCACACATGCATGAATACAATCCTTCAAACTGCGGGGGCAGTGTTATGGTTTGGGGCATGTTTTCCTGGCATGATTTGGGCCCTTTAATTCGTGTGGAACAATGTCTGAATAGATCAGCATACTTAAATATAGTTGCTGATCAAGTTCAACCTATCAGTTGATGGCGTATCCCAATGGAGATGGCTTCTTCCAACAAGACAATGTGCCATGCCCCGGTGCTCGTATTGTGCAGGAGTGGTTTCAAGAACATGAGGGAGACTTTACCTTGCTTAGGGGCCCCCACAATCACCAGATCTCAATCCAATTGAGCACTTGTGGGACAAAGTTAAAAGAGCCATCAGGCAGCTGGTTCCACAACCATCAAATCTCACAGAACTGGAGAGTGCTATTCATCAGGCATGGTGTCAGATTCCTCGCTTCACCTTTCAACACCTGGTGGAGCCAATGCCAAGAAGAATTGCCACAGCACTGAAGGCAAAGGGTAGCCCAATGATGTACTGATGGGGTGGTCATAATAATCTGGCCACTCACGTTCAAATATATCCCACGTTCAAAGGCTGTTAAATCGCGATGTTTACCCATATCTTCAGAAAAAAATCACTTCTACTGTCGTGGTAAACCTGCTTCCCTATTTATAATGGTCTGGCCCTCTAGCAACTTCTGTGTGTCAGGTGGTCATAATATCTGGCCATTCAGTATATTATTAGCACAATATAATTAAAGTAATAAAATTACTCATGTGATCTTGATTCATAAAAAAATAAAGTATGTGCTTCTAAAGGAATTGTACGAAGTACCCCAATGGCTTACACTCTTCTTGTCTTGTGGTTACAGAGGAATGACAAAAGATTTATTCAGCCTCAGGGGAGGAAATGCTGGGGAGAGAATATACAGTTTTTAAAAATGTACATGGAATACTCTCTTGGACAGGGCATTTTAGGCCACAAAACAAGTCTTAAGATTGAAAAATAAAAGTGTTTCTTATAAGAAATTCATTTTGTATTCAAGTTTATTACAAATAAAAACAAAGAATATACATAATGTTAGAATTCCTTCAGACTCCATCTTTTTCCTGGCAAAGAGGTCAACGTACTGTACCTGGCTTCTCTCTTAAATAAGAAGTTTTTTCCATGACTCAGAAGATGAATTTTTAAAAAGGAAATGCTACCTGTGTCTCTAGAAAACATTTCTGAACACAATAGGAGGCTATAGTTTTGGAAATATCCTTACACCTAAAGAAGTTCACCTTGCACAAGAAAGCACTGCTGAGACTTGGTGAGTGAAAAGCACTTGGGCCCACATTATGATAGTAAGTGGTTCTCAGTAGCTTTGAAATTCTGATTAATGTCTTCATATTCGCTACTTAATTGCACTGACTGAATTTTTCATTAGGTGGTCAGTTATTTTATTGGCTTTGAAAAACTGTCAAAGTCATCTTTACAGTAAGAATTTTCTAAACATTTATTTCCTCACAGTGAACACTTAACACTCCTTAATAGCTATGTTTGCATGAAAACTCCTTGAATTCTTACTATTTATTTTCCTATGAATAGTTAAG
This sequence comes from Murina feae, assembly GCA_004026665.1. Lineage (NCBI taxonomy): Eukaryota > Metazoa > Chordata > Mammalia > Chiroptera > Vespertilionidae > Murina > Murina feae. The sequence goes on along the minus strand of PVJC01008896.1, from coordinate 2,984 downwards.
ACAATAAAATGGTTCTCATTACTAGCCAGAAAACTAGAGATAATTTCTCATAGAAAATTATTAGTTCTAGAAACCAAAATTGAAGTGCCTGGCTTATCAGAACTTGGACAATTTGTAGTTTTATAATTCTTATGGAATTTTATAATTCTTAAGGCATTGGGAAGAAATCAGCTTTTATGCTAGTATAAACCAATATATTTGCAAACTTATGTTGGCTAATTTGGGCAAACATTTTAGATACTACCTATAAACTAGAAACTAAAGATCTCATATTTAATGCTTTAAAAATAGCATAGTATAAAGTAAACAAGATTAAGAATGGCCCTAACCAGTCTGGCTCAGTGGATAGAGCGTCAAACCTGAAGGGTTCCAGGTTCCATTCTAGTTAGGGACATGTACCTTAATGGTGGGCACATCCCCAGTAAGGAATGTACAGGAGGCAGCTGATCGATGTTTCTCTCTCATCGATGTTTCTGATTCTCTATATCTCTCTCTTCCACTCTGTAAAAAACCAATTTTATATATATATGATTAAGAATGATCTCTAAAATGCAGAAAACTGAGGTATAGCATTTTAATCAATTTATGCTTTAATGCTCTAGGTAATTGGCAATGTTTAAACTCAGATTTGATTACAAAAGAGTGAAAGTAATTTGACAATGTGAATTTTCCCCTAATGTGCTTCCTTTTCTTTCTTTGCTTAAGAGCAAGCATTTTAATATGTAGTGATGCAAAAAATATGCATGTTTTGCTGTAACCATAATTTGCTGACAAAATATGTAAAACAGAGAATAGGTTCAGAGCTTGCAGTTTAACTTACTTCCACTCCATGGTTTTGATGAGTCATATTTCAATGACAAAAGAAAATAAGCCATTGATAAGGTTCAGGTCAACAGATTATATAATCAGATTAACTGTATAGAAATACTTTTCATGTTTCTATTCTTATTTGGTTTTCATAAAAACCCACTGAGGGAGGAAAAAGGGGAGGAAAGAAGATTAACATCAATTTCTAAAGAGCAAGTCATGGCTCAGAGAAGTTAAATATGGCTAAGGTAATGTCACCTCATTTCTACTTATTAGGAAAGGGTAATAGAAACATGAGTAAGACTGTATAGAAGGTGATTACATAGTGGTCAAGAAGACAAAAATGAATTACAGATATGAATGAGGGACCAGAACATTAGGAAAATGGTAGAGAAGGCAGCTCCAAACTTCCATCCCTCCAGAGAAACAATGGAAATAAGTAAAAACTGTCAGAAACAACTTTGCCAAACTCTGAAAAACAGTTAAAGGTTTATAGCAACCAAGGGAAGGCTGAATAAAGAAAAAAAAGCTACTTAAAAATGATAGCATACTTTTGTGGAATTGTTACTTGCCCTTGCCCCATACTCTCCCCAGCTCAGCAGCCCATCATCCCTGTGTTGGACCAGGACCTCTGGCTCCAGAGGAAGCAGCACAGATATTACAAGCAAATTATTGTGTTTGTTCTATCTTGTCTGGAGGCTACCTGAAGAAATGGCACAAGACACTCATCACTATCTGGGGAAAAAGATATAGTTGAGAAATATAGTAGACCGCCTAAAGCTGGGGAAGAAATGCTGAGGAGAGAATATACAGTTTTTAAAAACTGTACATGGATCACTCTCTTGGACAGAGCATATGGTAGGCCACAAAACAAGTCTTAAGATAGAAATCATACAAAGCATCCTCTCTGACCACAATGAAATGAAACTAGAAATTTTTAAAAAAGGAAAGTAGAAAATTCATGAATATGTGAAAATTAAACAATATACAATTAAACAAGCCATGGGTCAAAGAAGATGTCACGAGGAAATTAGAAAATACTTAGTGATGAATGAAAATGAAAATACAACACACAAAACATGGGATACAGAGAAGAAGGAGCTAAGAGAAAAATATATAGCACTAATGCTTACATTAAGAAGACCTCAAATCAATAACTTAATGTCATACCTTAAGAAATTAGAAAAAGAAGAGCAAACTAAATGGAAAACTAGCAAAAAGAAGGAAATAAGAATAATTAGAATGAACATAAATGAAATAGAGAACAAAAAATTTAAAAATCAGTTTTAAAAAACTTGGTAGTTTGATAAGATTAGCAAAATTGACAACCTTTAGCTAGATTGACAAAGAAAAAAAGACAAAAGATGCTGAACTCTAAAAACTATCGATAAATAATTACATGCCAACAAACTAGATACCTAGATGATATGGACAATTCCAAGAAACACACAATTTAGCTGAACTGATTCAAGTAGAAACAAAAAATCTCAACAGACCTATGAAAACTAAGATACTGTATCAGTAATCAAAAACTTTTCAGAAAATTAAAGGCAAGAACCAAATTGCTTCATTGGTGAAGTCCACCAAACATTTAAAGAATTAGTATTAATCCTTTTCACACTCTTTGAAAAAATAAAAGGGGGGGGGCGTGCAGGAAACACCTCCTAGTTTATTCTGTAAGACTAGTATTACCAATATCAAAACTAAATAAAGGTTCACAAGAAAAGAAAATTACAGACCAATATTTCTTATCATTAAAGATACAAAAACTCTCAACAAAACACTAGCAAATCAAATTCAACGGTATATTAAAAGGATTACATACTGTGACCAAGTAGAATTTATCCCAGAAATGTAAGGGTGGTTCAACATTAGAAAATTAATCAATGTAATATACCACATTAATGGAATAAAGGAGGGGGGACACATGATCAGCTCAACTGACATATAGAGAAAGCATTTGGCAAAATCCAACACCTTTTCATAATAAAAACACTCTACTAGAAATAGAACAAAACTTCTTCAACATGATTAATGATTAAGAGCATTTACCAAAAATCCGAGGCCGTACTCAGTGGTGAAAGGTTAATCAAAAACAAAACAAGGATGCTGTTCAACATAGTACTGGAAGTTCTAACAAGAACAGTCAGGCGAAAGAAAGAAAGGAAAGAAAGGAA
>PVJC01008895.1:0-47294 GCA_004026665.1 Murina feae | reverse complement strand
TGTATTGTGGTGGGAAGGGAGTCGGGGGAAAGCCAAGTTCTGAACGCCAAGTTAAACAAAGTGAGCAGGTTTCTCTCCTAGGAACCTTTATTACGGGCCAGTGTGCAATGGGAGTCCTGACAGACCAGGTGGAGAATTACCCTGTGATATGCAATATTTCCCAAGCTTATTTGAAAGGGGGATTTTTTTTTTTCATAGAATGCCCGTATTAGAGTCAAAGAATCTGCAGTGTGTTATTTAAACAAAGTGGGGTTTTAGCTTTTTTTCGGTTGAAAGAAAACCAGAAATAAGCAGTCCAGGTGATGGTGACATCATGACATGATCTGAGACCCAGGCTCCTTTTTATCTCTTTCTTCTAAGGTTCTAGCTCATTCAGTCCATCCTCAAGGTCGCTACACAGTTCCAGATGGCTAACGATACCTGGCCATCGCACTCTGTTCCAAGAAGAAAATTGGAAGAAGGGGTGAAGGGCATAGAGTATGCGCCCCTTAGTGACTGAATATCTTTCTTAAGGAGAGTTTCTGGAAGTCCCATCCATGACTGCTGTTTGCATGTCATTGATCACATTTAGTTGCCATGGAGGCTGAGAAATGCAGGCCAAAAGCTGGGCACATTTCTGTCCTGAATTAAATCAGAGGTTTATAACTAAAGAGGAATGGAAGAAAGAATGTTGAGTAGGCCAGTAGTCTCTTCCAACTGAACATTCCTCAGGCCAAGTTTGGGAAGTATGATCTATATTATTATCCCACTGATCTCCAATGTTTTGGTTATTCACATTCCACTTGGACTTGATTTCTCTCTCTCTTTCTCAGTCTCCCTGTGCATCTTTGTTTTTCCCTTATATAAACAGACATATACATATATCCACAGATAAATGCCCAAGGTTATCTATTCTCCTATATAATAAAAGGCTAATATGCAAACTGACTGAACAGTGGAATGACCAGTTGCTATGATGCTCACTGCAGGGGGCAGACACTCAATGCAGAAGCCAGGCTCAAAGGTGGTAAGCACAGCAGTGGTGGCAGGCGCCTCTCCTGCCTCTGCGGCAGCGCTAAGGGTATCCAACTGCTGGTTTAGGCCTGCTCAGGGGGCAGGCCTAAGCCATCAGTTGGACATCCCCTGAGGGCTCTGGGACTGCAAGAGGGCACAGGCTGGGCTGTGGGCCCCTGAGTGCATGAATTTCATGCACTGGGCCTCTAGTAGAATATAAAAGAGTAATGGAATGTCTGAGCATAAAGAGACATTCACTGGTTCTAAGCCCTGATTACACATTAGAATCACTTGGGAGAACTTATAAAAATATCTGTGCCTGAGCCCCAGCAGTGTGAATTGTAATCTTTGGAGATAATGCCCAGATAGCTTCCCTTAAACTTCCCAGTTGATTCTAAGATTGAAAGCCTCCAGTCTAGACAAACATCATCATTTTATAGGCAAATTGTGAAGTTATTTCACATCTGTTTCCTCCATTAGATTGTAAAATCTATGACAACAGGGATAGTATCTATAATGTTATCACTGTGACTACAGAACCAGCTCAGGACGGAAAAGGGGAGGATAGAGCTTGAAGCCTTTATTGCCTATTCTACTTTCTTGCCTCACTACAACTAAAACTTGCCCCACTAGCCCTTCTGCATACCTCTTCCCCAACCCCTTAAAACCCTTTATGGTCCAGCAAGCAATATGGATTTGAAGCATCATTAGGTCTCCTGTCTTCTCAGTTGGTGCCAATAAAGCTTTCCTTGCTCCAAACCCTGATGTTTTAAGCTCTGGCCTTTTGAAGTATTGGGCACAGGGACTTTGGTCTACTACATTTTCATCCCCAAGACTTAGCACAGTGCTGGCACAAAGTTGAGAAAGGGAAGGGGAACAGGAAGGGGAAAGGGAAAAGGAAAGGGAGGGGGAAGAGGCTCATGCAAAGTCACGTAGCTAGGATACTCCGAAACCAGGTCTCTTGACTTTCTGCCTGGGGTTCCTTCAGTTCCCCCACTGCTTTCATATAGTCACATGGCCAGACCTTGGACCGCTTTGTTCCAGTGCTGATAGGTGTGCTCCCGTGTTCCTGTAGCACTAACCGCATGCTGTGGTAATTGTTTGTAAGTCCCAGGGAAGGATCCACATTTCTTCACCAGCCACACACCCTGCCTGGCTCACCATAAATGACTGATAATAGATAACTAGTAGGTGGTGGTGGTGGGGAAACCTATGCAAATGCAGTTTAGAATGCCATTCTTTCGGGGTCTTTCTTACCAAAGGCCACTTTTCTGTCTTCAGCCGTCCCTTACTATGCCCCAAACCTGGACTTTACATATTCTCTAGCCGCCGCTCAATTATAATTACTTGTTTGGTTAAAAAGTTCTGGAAACTAACTCACAGTAAGGTGTTGATGATTGACGAGGTTTGATGGAATACATCTTTTTGGTGTCCTGACTCAAGAAAATCGAATGGCCAGATTTTAAGTATAGAACCATAGAACTGGAGGAGCATCCAGGGGAGTAAGCAGGGTGGCCTTCCTGGAGGAGTCATCAAATCAGTCAGGAAGGTGGCCAGGTGCTCATCTTTGAGTAAGGCTCCTGGGAAGCACCCGTGGGAGTCAAATTTTCACGTCAGCTTTTAGAGGTCTATGTCGAGCATGGGGTTCCCACTTAGCCCCACTGGGAGTGGGATAAGAGACCAGGAACTTCCTTGGGATGCTGTAGGGTCCTGGCCACAGGGGCTCACACCACTAGGGTCAAGGGGGAAGAGAATGCACATTCAGTGCCTGAGACAGAGCTCCTAATAAATGTTAACTCATTCTTCTTTCTGTAGGGATTGCTCAGCCAGCAGCCCCAGAAGGAACAATTAGGATGTTTATCCAAACCTCAGCCTCTTTGCTATGTAATTGATTTTTCATTGAGTGTATTTAGGAAATGGCTATTATATGAACGTAGACACACCAGGGACATGGCAGCATCTGATCGCAGGGAGCGGGAGGGAATCTAGATCAAGGCAGGGAATCCAGTGGGAGGGAGCGTGGGCTTGGAGGCTGACAACCTAGGCTGAGAGTTGCACTCTGTTCCTGACGGTGTATATTGGGGGAAATTATTAACCTTCTTTGCCTTTGTCGCCTCATTTGAAAAAAGAGGTAAATTTACTTCCTCTGAGGATTAACTTAAATAACGCTTACAAAATGCGGAGAGCTGGGCATGCTACGTCCTATACACTCACTAGGCAGTTGTTATTATTATCATTACTATTGTTACTGCTATTTTTCATGCTGGGGAAGCTTTTCGGTCCTCTGCTGAGCCTACCTCACTCTAACCATATCTCAGTGCTTGGGCCTGTGTCTCGCCTCTTCCCCAAAGCCTGCTGCTGTGTATTGTTTCACGGGATTTCAAATCCCCCTGTTTCTGACAAAACTGAACTTGTTTTAAAAAGTGTATATTTGTATTGCTTTCCAGACAGGAAGGGAGAGGGAGAGAGAGAGAAACAACAATGATGAGAGAGAATCATTGCTTGACTGCCTCTTGCATGCCCCCTGCTGGGGATCAAGATCTCAACTCGGGCATGTGCCTTGACCAGGAATCCAACTGTGATCTCCTGGTTCGTAGGCCCACACTCCACCACTGAGCCACACCAGCTGGGCTGAAGTTGTTTTTATAAGTAAAGTTATTTTGATGTAAACATGAAGTTGTATCAAGTTGTCATCATGGGCATTTGTGCTTGTCAATAAGTACCGGGTAGCTCATCTACTGAGGGCTTATGGATAAGAACATGGGGAGAAGTAACTATAGTAGCAATGGCTACAGGACATTCAGACCAGGAGTACCCAGAGTTTATGAGGACCACCCGAGAGTGCTCAGTCCGGGAAAGGAGACTCTTAGCGTCTGGAAGAGCTTGGGGCTCCTGCCGTGGTAAGGCCACTTTTAACCAGCAGCAGCTCCAGATATAGTTATGGGCTGGCCAGTTGGATCCTTCTCTTTTCTTTAAAAGTATTTTTTTAAACACATATTTATTGATTTTAGAGAGGAAGGGAAAGGGAGAGAGAAACATCGGTGATGAGAGAGAATCAGTGATTGGCTGCCTCCTGCACACCCCACACTGAGGATCAAGGCCACAACTCAGGCATGTGCCCTTGGCTGGAATCGAGTCTAGGATCTTTCAGTCTGCAGGCTGACGCTCTATCCGCTGAGCCAAACCAGCTAAGGCTTCTCTTTTCTTTAAACTTGCACCAGTCATGCAGTGGCCGAATGAGGGACATTAATTAAAGTATGACAAAACAACTTAACTAGCTCCTAATGGTCACATGCTACCAATTAAACACCTCGACGACTAGTTGACTCTGGAGCTTCATTAGGGATTTCTAAATAAATCTAGCCCCGTGCCACTTCCTGTCAGCTTAGGAGCCTAATCTTTTCTTGGATGTGCCCGCTCTCACGTGGGGGGAAGCAGGATGGCTGGTTTGGGTGGAGAAGTGACAGAAGATATTGGCGACTCTCAAGATTATTTCAAGGTCATCTTGTGTAGTTTAAACTTGGTGACTGTCACTATACAGGCAATATCTCACTCCCTGCCTGTGCTACTTCCACAACCCTGGGCACAGGACTCTTTAGCTAAAGGGCCTTGAGAGAGGAAAGCTATCATGCACACTGCGGTTTTTCCCTTCTGTGGGGAATGCAAATCCCACCCTCTGGGCCCAGCTGTCGGCTGGCTGCGCACAGGCTTCCCTCCGAACAACTTGGGATTGAATGGTTAGGAATGAGGGGCCAGCGGTTAGCGACACCACAGGAGAGAAGGCTTCAGCTCCTGCACCCCCGGTATGTGTTAGCTAAGGTGACCAGACGTCCCGCTTTTGGCAGGACAGTGCCGATTTTTAACAATTGGTCCTGCGTCCCGCGGCGTTTTAAAAAAGTCCCAATTTTTGGAAAGAATGCAGACAAGCTAGGGAACGGCAGGAGAACGGGAAGGGAAGATACGGTTTTTGGCGGCCAAGCGGTCAATGGCGTCCCGCTTTACCAATGTTAAAATCTGGTCACCTTAGTGTTAGCAGAACCGAGAAACTGCTGAAGATGCCAGACTGTTAGTCCGTGGAGAGGTGAGGCCACACGGTAGTTGCACCTGAGCACCCCGCAGGGACACCGAGGAATTGGTTTCTGTGGAGCTCAGTGTACCCACGTCCCCACGTGCCCTGGCCCTGCTCCTAAGCTCTGCCCCCACCACTCCCTTCTCCTGCAGGTCCCGCCAGGGGCTAAGACTGACCGCCGTGAGTGCTAACAGAGGCCTTGTTGCCCCCATAGAGCCCGTGAGCTTTCTGAGAAGTGAAGGGCCCATGGCTCAGCAAAGAATATGAGGAAATGGAGCGGGCCCTCTGGGGGCGACAGGCCGGGGCTGGCTGTGGGAGGCCTTGCCACAGTGAGGGCAGGGCAGGGCGAGGAAGGTTCTTCCTAGGTCGACAGTAGCCCCCTCAGGAAAGGGGTGGGGCAGAGACCCTCTGAGCTGTGATGCATGGGGAAGTCGAGGCCTGAGCAGATCTAGATGAAAGGTATTAGGGTGTGAACACAGGTTTGGAAGAAAAATGTGAGGCCCGAAGGGACAGCTTGGCACAACCCACTCTCTCTGGGCTACTGGACACGGGAGGTGGCCTGGGAGTTAAATTGGGGTGGAGATGGAGGTGAAGGAATGTGGTCAGAGGGCAGAAGAAGATTGCAGAGGGACCGGATGAGACAGGCCAGGGCTGGGGAAGGAGGCTGGCACAGGGCAGCTGATGAAAGCCTGTTCCCATGGGAAGGGACTGGAGGATAGACACCTGGGAAGGAACACTCGGGAGGACTCCAGACTTCCCGAAGGTTCTGCAGAAACTTCTGGTTGTCCTGAGGCCCAGGCCTAAAGGACTGTTATATCTACAAAAAGTCGACGTGGAGGGAGAATGTGGTCTAGGAGCTCTGATTTTGCCACCGGCAGGTCATTTCAGTTTTTTGCGCCTTTCCTTTCCTTATCTATAGCCTAGGAGTGTTGAGTGATTGCCAGGCCCTTTTCAATGCCGGAAAGTGTGTGATTTGCTTCCATCTGCACTTGTGGGTCAGGCACAGTGCTGGCACTGAGAGGCAGGTGGACCAGATGCTGGTCAGTGAAGGGCTCGCACTGTCTCGGGGAAGTGAGCATTTGCACAGGTAGTTGGGCTGCGATGTGAAGGGGGAAGAAAGCACCGATTCTGTTACTAGTCCTGATTAAACGTTAGGGTGCAGTTGTAAAGAGGAGCAGAAAAATCCAAAAATGGGAGCTGAAGGAAGAACTGATTGATTTGGAGGTAAAAAAAGAAAACAGAAGGGTGTGCTCAGGACTTCCAAGCAGAGTTAAGAAGCAAAGGGAGGCACGCCTGTGGGCTTGGCTCACGCTGCACCACTGGTCTCCCTGGTGACGGGGCCCCGTGCTGAACAAAAGGTCCTGAGGAGGCAGCACCCAGGGCCTCTCCTCCTGGGATATGGAAGAGAAGTGCTCAAATCCACTTCATTACTTTAAAATATATACTTATTTTAAAAAATTACTTGCTTTTATTTAGAAAAACTAGAGGCCCGATGCACGAAATTTGTGCAGGAGTAGGCCTTCCTTCCCCTGGCTGCTGGCACCTGGGACCCGGGCTTCCCTCACAGCCCTGGCTTCACCCAGAATGTCGTCTGGAAGGAGGTCTGGAAGGATTTCCTGTCTAATTAGCATATTATGATTTTATTATTATAGATTTGAAAATTAAAAGACCAAATGATGTGTAAGGTTAGCATCTAGTCAACATAGTGTATATTCTAGATATCTCTCTGTCTCTCTCTCTCTCTGTCTCTCTCTGTCTCTCTCTCATTTTCCCTTTCTCAATCAACACACACACAAAGCACACACACAATTATCTTATTCTATTTTGTGATTCTCTTACTGGGCAATATATTTGAACATCTCTCCTTGTCAATAATATAAGCTGATTTCTACAGAGGACACTCAGGGCTCCAAGATGGCATCAGTCATACCAGTGACGGAGAAGAAACTCACACATGTAAAAGTAAAGGAGATGCCATACTGGGTGCTGAGCAGGCTCTCATCCCCAAGGGCCTGTCGGAGCATTTCAAGGAGGTTGTTACCAGTATTACAGAACGTTTGTCAGTGTGGAGAAAGGAGCATTGTGGGTGGCTGTGGTCTGGCAGTTTTTGTGTTTTCAGCTACTGCCTTTCTTACAAAGAACTCAAATACAAATGACCCCACAAATACTGCCAAAGAGGCTCCAGCATGAAGCGTGTACTCTACATCCCTGACTATGAACCTTCTTTGCCTGGCACTCCTGTCTCCTTTTATATATTAACTGAGAATTAACATCCAGGAAAAGATGACTGGTTAAAAAAAATATATATATATGGTCAAAAATAGGTTTATAGTTGTTTGGATGGAAAATAAGGCAAAGATTAGTAAATAATAATAAAAGTGTGTTTCATGTTCTTAAAATTGTAGACCTACGTTTGCCAAACCCTGTATATAAAAAAAGATACAAATAATAATATATTACACACACACACACACACACACATACATAGCAACATTCTTAATGGCTTCATAATTTTATTGTGGGAAATCACATAAATTATTTAACAATTCCCTATTGTTTGAACTTTAAATTCCTTTTTTGTTTGGCTAAATAAAGAATACTTGAATGAAAATAGTGTTATGCATAGATCTCTGCACCCTCACCTGATTATTTTCTTGAATATTATGAGATTTACAGCATCTGATGTGCATTACCATATTATGCTCCAGAAGATTTGTTCCCGCCTATTCCCAGTAGCAGCATATAGATGTCCATTTCCCACCCTCTTGCCCACAGCAGGCGTTATAATTCTTGTTAATCTTTGCCATCTGAAGAGTAAAAAGGGCACACCGTTGTTTTAAGCCACAATTCCTTCATCACCCCTGAGGTTGAACGCTGTCTACATATTTTATTGCATTTGCATTTCTTCTTTCATGATTTGCTTTTTGGTAGCATGTTGCCTTTTCACCTCCACAGTGTGTGTGTCTTAGTTTCCTAGGGCGGCCATAAAAAATTACTACAATCCAGGTGGCTTAAAACAAGCATTCAGTCTCATGGTTCTGGAAGCTAGAAGTCTGGAAGCACAGAAGGGCCATGCTCCCTCTGACGGCTCTAGGAAAGAATTCTCCCTTCCAGCTTCTTAGCTCGTGGTGGTCACCAGCAATCCTTGCTATTCCTTGTTTCATAGTTGCGCTACTTAAGAGGAAAGGAGGGAGAGATACAAACATCAGTGATGAGAGAGAATCTGCCTCCTGCACCCCCCCTACTCTAGGGATTGAGCCCTCAACCCCTGGCATGTGCCCTTGATTGGAATTGAACCCGGGACCCTTCAGTCCGCAGACTGACGCTCTATCCACTGACTCAAACCAGCTAGGGCTTTAAAAAAATATTTTATTGATTTTTTACAGAGAGGAAGGGAGAGGGATAGAGAGTTAGAAACATTGAAGAGAGAGAAACATGGATCAGCTGCCTCCTGCACACCCCCTACTGGGGATGTGCCTGCAACCAAGGTACATGCCCTTCACCGGAATCGAACCTGGGATCTTTCAGTCTGCAGGCCGATGCTCTATCCACTGAGCCAAACCGGTTAGGGCAGGACTTTTTTTTAAAAAAAGAAAAGTTACTTTTATTTTCATATGGTCTGATGTCAGTATATCATGGACATAGCAGGCCTTGTAGGTCACGGTCAGGGTGACTTTGCTATGGAAAGTGGAGGAGGAGAGCTAGGGTTCAGCTCAGCTCAGGGAGAGCAGGCCTGAGCGGCCTCTTGTGGAATCACAGTGGATGGAAATAGGAAGGGCACAGGCTGTCTAATCTCTGTTCCAGGCAAATGGAACCTGCGGGTCCTGGGAGATTTGGGGATAGTGTGAAGATGAGGCATTACCAGCCTACTGGTGAGGAGCATGGGACTGAGAGGGTCATCTTGGGAAGCAGCTGAACCCCAAGTCCAGGCAGACTATTGAGACATTATCAGTTTGAAGGGGCTAGTCAGAAGGGAGGCATCCAGGAGGGAAGAACAGGCAACAACGTCTAGGGAAGCCAGTGGTGAAGGTTAAAGCAAGGCTGGACAGAGTAGTCTGTGCTGTCTTGAGATGGTAGCTGCACAGGTGTTTCGAAGTGAGCCTGCAGCCTTCGGCAGGAGCAGTGATGACTGGGTAGAACTAGTAGGACTTACCCTGCCATCTGAAACCTGCCTCGAATCCCCACTTCCCTAATCGGGTCTGATCACTTTTCTTGCCTCTCATCCTAAGGGCGAGAAAACAACTCCTAACTGGAGGCTCCAATCTCAGTTCCTTCTTCTTCTTCTTCCTCCTCCTCCTCCTCCTCCTCCTCCTCCTCCTCTCCTCACCGAGGACATTTTTCCCCCCATTGATTTTTAGGGAGAGTGGAGGTGAGAGGGAGAGATAGAGAGAAACGCTGATGTGAGAAAGACACATCAATTGGTTGCTTCTGGCATGCCCCAGACCAGGGCCAGGAATCTGCAACCAAGGTATGTGCCCTTGACCAGAATCGAACCTGGGACCCTTCAGTCCACAGGCTGATGTTCTATCCACTGAGCCAAACCAGCTAGGGCCCTTCTTCCTTCTTTGAAGCATCACTGAAGGATCCACCATCAGAGACCAAGGAATGAAAACCAGTTTAGTGAGCATAGATTAATGCTTCCAGAAACCACCACATAGCTTTGGAGTAACTTTACGGGATTGCAGTCTATGGGAGACGTACTCAGAGCAGCTGAGACACTTGGGCCTCAAGGCTGAGCTCCCAGGAGCGTTGCCCCCCCTCGAGAATCAGTCTTTTGAAGGATGAGGCATTTTCATCATGGGGCGTGGGCATGAGATACCACAAAGACTACTTTGGTCTTCATCTTATAATTCCATAGACTAAGAACCTGAGTGGGGACATTGGATTCTGTATGATTAAATGTGGGATTCATTTGACACTGAGAATAAAACCAGGTGCAATAAGAAGAAAATACAAGCCTCAGAGGATCTGAAGAAAAGCCTTGAAATCACTGTCGAATCATAAATTAACACCCACAATGAGAGTAGGAATTTACCCTGAATTTAGGACACTCTGTTTTTTATTTTTTTCCCCACTGAGTTTAAATGCTTCTCATAAATCCCAAATATTTGGGGGCTGTAAAGATGATTAAACACCTGAAATGTAGTTTCCTGGGACATAAGAAGAAAAATATTAAGCACTTTCTTAAAGTCCATGAGTGAGGACTGAGTTATGGTTTCTTGGAATAGCAAGACTTATACTTTCTCTACTTAGGTCAAAAGGAAATGAAGAGAAAGGAAATCAATAAGAAAATGACTCTCATACTTGAATCATGATTTTATTTTTCCACCAGGGACTGGCTATTGGTTTGTAGACGGAATAGTGATTAAAAACATACTAAAACCTGGAAACAGAATGTGGGGCAGTGGCCTGAACAGAAAGATTCTTGCTCCTTCATTGTTCTGCCCCATTGGTGTCCCTGTCCCCATCCTCTTCATCCATCTTTTGACTCATGCCTAAATGCTGATGATGTTACATATTTATATGATGGTTCGTCATTTAAAAAAAATATGTTTTATTGATTTTTTATAGAGAGGAAGGGAGAGGGATAGAGAGTTGGAAACATTGATCAGCTGCCTCCTGCATACCCCCTACTGGGGATGTGCCCACAACCAAGGAACATGCCCTTGACTGGAACTGAACCCGGGACCCCCGAGTCCACAGGCTGACTCTCTATCCACTGAGCCAAACCAGTCAGGGCGATGGTTCATCTTTTGACAAGAATGGTCTACCAGTGTGCATTCTATCAGCTCTTCCTTCAAAAACTGACCTATGACATCCCTGGTGCTGGTCGTCCTCCCACTTGTTATAAACGGGTCATTGCCTGCAGCTTGATGTCAAATGGTCAAGTCAGTAAGTCTGCACTGATCACCAATTCTCAGATCCTACTATTTGATGTGTGAGGCAGATGTTGACCAGTTGGCACCAGGATTGGGACAGAGGGCCCTTACCCACAGCATTTATTGTCTCCATCTTTTGGAGAGATTGATTAACTTACCCAAGGTCCCAGGCTAGTAGGTGGCAGATTTGAATTCAGGTCTCTTGTTCTTAAGTGGAGAGTAGGGAGGAATAGAGGATAACTGGTAAGTTTAGATGGATTCTGAAGCTAGCCTGCCATCTCTAGCGAGAATTTGTCACACCCTCCAGGTGTGCACTGGCTCTGGTGAGCTGACTTTATTTGATGTGTTGGAACAGATGGACAAGTACACCCTTCACACAAAATCCAGGTACTGTGGGGTTTAGGAGTGCCAACTAGGACCTTACTTCTACAGTCTCTGCCACCGCAAACTTGAGTCAAAGGGGAACAAAGTGGCGATCTCGGATGGTGAAATCTTGGGAATCAAGAAATAACTCACAGGGTTCGGCAGATGGCTGGGACCAGCTACAAAGAGAAGAACTAGCCAGAGATCTCAGGTTGGAAGGGAGAGGGAGTCACCTCTGAATCCTAGAGAAGTCTCCGGTCCAAGGAATGCCAAGGATAGCTGGCAATCACCAGAAGCTAAGAAGAGGCAAGGAAGGATTCTTTCTTAGAGGCTTCTGAGAGAACGTGGCCCTGCCTACAGCTTGATTTCAGATCTCTAGCCTCCAGAATTGTAGGAGAATATGTTGTTTTAAAGCCACCTCGTCTGTGGTAACTCATTACATCAGTCCCAGGAAGCAAATACATTTACCACCAGGTTCCAGCATCCTTCCCTTCCACCTCAGCAGCTCATTTTCTGATCCAAACCATTAACTTCATCCAGCGCATCAGGTGTCAGCCGGCTCTTTCTCTTTGAGGGCAAAGCTCACACCTGCTGGCCTCACGGCTCAACAACTGCGTGGACTGTTTCTCTGCTCAGAAGTGTCAGGGTTTGTAAATATTTCATGAACAGAACCTCCTTTTGACCTGATCATCCCAAGTGAGGGTGCCTTCTGTGAAAAGCACAGAAAGACTCAAGGATCTGGGTTTTCAATCTCCACGTGGCCTTAGACAACTCTCAACTCACCTGAGTTCCAATGTCTTCAGTGATAAAATGAGGAAACCGCTGGTCTTGCCAGCCTCCAGAGAACGTTGTTAATGGGATAGAACCTTCAAAAGCAGAGCGTAGGACGCTGTGGACATTTTGCAGCCTGTTATAATCTAGACATGGGAGCTGGGATGAAACACATGTTTACTGAACACCCAGAAGATGACAGGGACTTCTAGGAATATTGTTACATTGAATCTTCGAAGCAACCCGCTAGGTGGTTATTCCCATTTTTAAGTGAGGGAGAAATAAATTGAAGAGAAGTGAAGAAACATTACTTGCATAAGAAATGGTGAAAGACCCAACTAAACCCCATTTCCTGACTTCCAATCCAGAGGTTTTTCGACTTCGTTACACTGTGATCCTTCTATGCTTTAATTTATTCTTAATGACGTACTTCCTGCCCACTTCAAAATATTTCTGTGACCCCTCAAAAGATGATACTAACCCAATAGAATCTGTTCCCTCGTTTAAGGTGAGGTTTAATTTTCAAGTTTGAATTGTAACAAAATGCCCAGAAACCATAGAGGAAACATTTTAGTTGATAAGACCAGCCGGGAGTCTTGAGGTGTTTGTAAAGTTGAAGTTTAAGCACACCTGGAGAGGACACAGAAAAGACTGCACCCAGCAAGGAGGAGGGGGCCAAATTCAGGAGTCCCAGCAGATTAGAGAATGTGCAGGTTGGGCCCACACTCTGCAGTTGGAGGGGCAGTTTGCAGGTGTAGAATATTACCTACATTGTGTGTGTGTGTGTGTGTGTGTGTGTGTGTGTGTGTGTGTGTGATACAGGGAAAGGATTTTTTTTATGTCCTCGGCATCTTCTGAAAAATATATACTGTTACTCGATTGGTATGGCTTAATGGTTGAGCATTGACCTATGAACCAGGAGGTCATGGTTCTATTCCTTGTCAGGGTTGCAGGCTCTATCCCCAGTGTGGGGCATGCAGGAGACAGCCAATCTATGATTCACTCTCATCGCTAATGTTTCTATCTCTCTCCCTCTCCCTCTCTCTTCCTCTCTGAAATCAATAAAAATACATTTAAAAAAATATGCACTCTTTTCTTATTTTTTCTTAATCCTGAGGATATTTTTTCCATTGATTTTTAGAGAGAGCAGAAGGGAGGGAAGGAGGGAGAGAGAGAGAGAGGCAGAGAGAGAGAGACACATCGCTTGGTTGCCTCCCACATGAGCCCCATCCTGAGCCAGGATTGAACCTACAACCCAGGTATGTGCCCTTGACCGGGAGTCTAACCCATTCCCAAGCAAATGCTTTAACCATTTAGCCACCAGCCGGGGCTGAAAAATCCAAGAATACACTCTTGAGGAATCACTACTTTCTGCACAGATGACTTGCTGACTTTTTCCTTCCCTTCCAGAGCAACAGAAATGCCAGTTCCCCTTTCAGGGCTCTATCTGACATCCCTCACAGCCGAGGAAGCAGAGCCTTTTTCTTCCCTTCTGTCCCAATTGTAGCTTCCATCTTCCACCCTGACTGTAATTAGGGCGAAAAGAAAAGCTCTTAAAAAAGAAAATCAAATGTCAGGTAATTATGGCCCATAATTTGTTTGTCTTTACGGAGCCCATACGGAGGAGCATCATTCACTCTGAGGATCCTGGCAAAGGCAGGTGCATAATTTGTAGTGTGTATATTATCTGCTGTGATATTTATGGTGAAATGAGTTTGCCAGCCATCATCTATCAGGTCATAAACATCTTACTCAGGCTTGAAACATGGCTTTTAATACCGCCTTGATGCAGGATGGGGGTGGATGCACAATGGGTGACTCTCCCAGTTCTGCTGGAACAGGGTGTGCAGGACTGCATCCCAGGGTGGGCAGCCATGTACCTCTGCCTCATTCACCCCCACCCCCTCCTTAGTCCAGTGACACCACGGGTCCTTAATGACAGAGTCCATATCTTGCTCCCATCTTTGTATCCTCTGTGTGTGGCACATAGTTGAAGACAACAGATCAATAAAATGAACTGATTCACATATGAGGATATTTAGATTCTAGGATTATGGCCTGATGAATTCCTAGGGAAAACAGAAGAAATACTTAGCATCACTTGAGATAATTTATTCATTCATTCATTTATTCAGTGATGCATTTGATCATTTGTGCAACATATACTCATCAAGAACTGCTGTGTGCAGGCACTGGGTGCTGTGTGGGCTAACATGATGACTAAGACATGAATTCTTTCTCAAGGATCTATGGGCTAGCATCGAAGGTAAGAGAGAAATCAATGGTACAGAGAAGACAGTGGAGTCATAAAAATGCTATGGAGCCCAGCCAGTGTTGCTCAGTGATTGTCAACCCATGAACCAAGAGGTCACCTTTTGATTCCCTGGTTGGGGGCTTGATCCCCAGTATGTGTGGCAGGAGGCAGCTGATTGATGATTCTTGTCATTGATGTTTCTATTTCTCTCTCCCTCAACCTTCCTCTCTCTGAAATCACTAAAAACATTTAAAAAAATGTTGTGGGTGTTCTGAGGATGACCAGGTCCCTTGTAGCTGGAGGCAGAAGTGGGTGTTTCAATAGGATCAGAGTGGATGGTGTATTTATCTTTTGTCTGCAAGTAAAATAAATCAAAGCTAATCTAGCTTTAGATGCTCAGAGGGAGTAGGTTTGTGGCATCTCTCAAACTTTAAGGAAGTATTCAACAGATAGGCCTCAGATGGGGTGGGAAGCAGAGATCTCCAGGGGCCTCAGTGGTGAATGGGTGTTTCTCCCCTTGAGAGTTCCTCTGTCAACATGGTTCAGTGCCAATGATGTTCTGTCTTTCTCGTCCAACCTTCAACTTCTGAGAGCTATGACATGATTAACCAAGATGAGTATCAGAGTTCAGCCCTCAGCTAGTTAGCTATGGCCAAAGGAACTATAGACCCAGAAACATGGCTGCTAAGACCTCCTTTGGGTGGTGGAAGCATCTCTCTGAGAAGAGGGGCTGGCCAACTCCTTTGGGAGTCGGGTAAGGTCTGAATGTACATAGACGTGATTGTGAGAGAAGGACGGAGCTAACGCCTCCTCACCAGGGCTCTCTTCCTGGGTTCCCATCTGTTTCCCCAGCCTCAGCTTTGGTCATTCACTCCCTTTTCTTCCCTCCAGATGGGCTTAAATTTGAGTGTGTGTGTGTGTGTGTGTGTGTGTGTGTGTCACCTGTGAACATGTATGACTGTGATATATGAGTGTATGTGCATATACATGCAAGTGTTCAAATGTGTATGTGTGTGTGTCCGTGTGTGAGTGTGTGGGTATGTGGGAGGAGGATTTTGTGTGTGTGCACCTCTGAATTCTGCCATGGGCAGGGCAGTGGGATGGGGTCACAACCAGCACCAATCTGAACTTCTCTTGCCCTTAGCATAGCTTTTATTATGTAAGATGAGTTTCTTCCTGCACCTGAGAGGATTACTAATATTACCAAGTGCTCGCTTTTGTTCACCTGTCCTTTGTATGTGCCAGCTCAGAGAGCGGAGCAGAGGTACAGCAGGGGAGAGTCATTCTGTTCTCTAACACAACAATTTCATCAGGTCCAAATCCAGTAACTTCTTTCCTGCAGCAGGAATGTATTTCATCCTCTTGGACTTTATGAGTCAATCAATGTACAAATGTCCAAACCTGTAGATAACTTTTGTAAAAGAGTTTTTTTGAGCCAAACTGATGACATGCTGAAAAGCATGATCGCTGATGCTCTAGATAATGAGAGTTTTACAGTCCCCTTTATACATTTGGATTCGAGGCTGGAACACATAAGGAAGATTACATGAAGGTGGCAGAAAGCAAGGTTGGGTGGATTATGATTGGATTACAGGGTAGTTAACAAAATTACCTGCTCTCTTGAGGGTGATTACACCTCTGAGGGGTCTGGAAAGGGGAATTACGTCTAAGTTTCAAAGGTGTGTTAATGTTGATGCACAAGAACAAGGACAGGGTTTCTTGAGAGTAGCACTAGTGTGAAGGAAACCAAATTGCCCGACTTGGATTTTCTTTCCCGCCATGGTGTTCCACCCTCATACCCATGTTTATGCTGATCCTTCCCTTTGAAAGAACTTTTCACTTTCTTCACCCAGTTAATTCTTGCTGAGCCTTCAAGACTCAGCTCCAGGTTTAGGGGTAAATATCTAAATCAAATTCTACAGAGTCCCCAGGATTCGCATAGTCCCCAAGGCAGACATACAAGTTGGTTTTGACAAATCACCCTGAGTTACACCAGAGGACACCTTGAATGTCACTGGGTTTTCCTCTCCCCTTCCTCCCAGTCTTCTCCCAGGTCTTCTGGGGCCAGCAGTTTCATACACTGCAAGCCTAAGAGTAGTGGCTTCAAACCGAGATGATTCCCTCCAAATGGGGTTCTGCATGGAGGTACCCAGTGCCTCCCCTCGCCCTGGTTGGAGTTCCTTAGCCTCTCCACTGATCTGCACTGACTTGTTAGAAGTCAATCATGGGTCACAATGCCAAGCTCACATGGGAGAACACTACTGTTTGGGTTCAGAAGCTCTGAAATCAACACCTTTAATTGTGGAAACTAAAGTGAAATAAAAATAGGAAAGAGGGCAAGAAGGAAGGAAGGAGAAGGGAAGGAGGAGCAAAGAAAGAAGAAAAGAGGAAATATTTATGGAGCTTTTACTACGCACCAGATTTTGCACCAGAAGCTGTTGGTCCGTAGATGCATTCAACGTTCACTAAACAAGCACCTACGCTCTTCCAGATACAGCAGGCACTGCGGATACAGAGGTGGGTAAGCACTTGCTGGAGTGGCACAAGCTTACAATCTAGTGGGACAGACGAGCACCTACTGAATACGGGTGGGATCATTGTTCTGTACAATAGGTTATGGAAGCACAGGGGAGAGAACAATTTCCTCTGGGAAGAAAGGTGGGTCATGGAAGACTTCCTAAAGGGCTGATAGGAGTTTGTAGACAGAGATGGGATAGAAGAGGATCCTAAGCAGAGATCTTCAGGAAGGGAGCATGCGCTCCTACACACACACACACACACACACACACACACACACACACAGCCCTGCCCGTGCGTTTGAGGTTCATTGAGTACTTTGGTGCAAAGTGGCTCCTATTTTCCAGAATCCAATAGACCAGCTCCCTGAGTATTTACTTTCTTTATTTGCTTTAATAATTAAGCACTAAGGAAGAGGCTGTGATTGTCAGTCCCACTCTTGGGGTTAATTATATAGTTCCAAATAAACTTGCCAAATGCTTGCTTTTATCCCAAGATTGCCACTGTGCACCCTGCCCCCTTTCTTTACCTTTCCCCAAACACTGATTTCTCTGGGGAGCTCTTTTTAGAGAATTGACTGGAGCTAATTATTTCAGATAATTAAGATTGCTAAACAAAGCAATTTAATTCTTTCTTTCTTTCTTTCTTTCTTTTTTTTTTTTGGAGAAATGCATGCCATCAATAAAACTCCTTTTGAAAGGTTAAGTTGGCTGACTGCACTATTGAATTGAGAAGAACTGAGATCAAATGAAAGCCAGTAAAGATACTTCGCAGAGTAGTAAAGTTTATTTGGGAATAAATGGCTTTTTCTTGCCAGTTTCCTTTTACTTGTGGCAGTGTTGGAATCAGGAGGGGGAAGAACTGAGTCAGCCCAAACCAATTGTATTCAGAGAGGTTTGTTTTCTGGGTCCTCCCACTTACCTTCTCTGCCAGCCCTGCACTTTGCTCTCCTGCTTTTGCTCTCACACTGGCTCCTTCCTATTCCCCCTCTAAGCATGGGTCCCCCCAAAACCTTCAATCCCCTCAAATGTCCTATGCACCACAAACAGGTGACACAGAGGTCATAACCCAAGTGATGGTTTTTGGAGAAGAGTTGGAATATACAATATTGGGGAAAGCAACCTGAATTTGTTGCCAACATTTCAACATTTGGAGGCCCAGCTTTTCAGCTTGCAGAGCCTGGCAATCCTGAACGGTAGCAGCTGCGTGGAACGGACCAGCTGCTGTCCCCTCTCAGCCAGGCATGTGGGCTCTGGCTTTGCCAACACCCCATTCAGCCTTCTTTATTTATTATCTGACCTGGTTGGCCCAGTAGGTGTGTAAGTTTGAAGCCCCTGGTGGAAATTACTCTTTCCTCTGTCTCTCTTCCATATTGCACCCACACTAGCATTTTCTCTTTCCTCAAACAGATTTTAATTTTGTGATAAGGAAACAATCTGATTAAACAAATCCATTCGCTGAGAGTAAAGACTGATAGTCTGCGTGTGCCCACCAGGGAGATTGCATTTTCAAATTATTTCACTTGGATCTCTATTAACATGTTGGGCCATGTGACAAAGGGAAGTGAAGAATGTTAGGTGGCAGAGGAGAAGTGTTGGCTGGCCAGGCTTTCTTTCCAGGGTTGTCTTCATATACTTTCTTTAGTGTCCTTTAGGGGAGAGAGAATGGGATTTGTACTCAGACAGGCCTGGGCTCACATCTGGTTCATCCCTTGTTGTCTCTGTTGTTTCTGAGCCTCAGGCTGCACATCTGGAAATGCAGTTGGTTGCTGAGATTGTTGAAGAGGCTGTGCCGAGCTGGCCAAGGTCAGGCGCTCACAACACAGTAGCTGCCCCAGGAATGCTCTCTTCTCACTGCCACCTGCCCTTTTGCTTGGGCTGAGGATAGATACTCTGAATGTGCCTGGGTGATAACAGTATCGCTGCCTCATTTTTCATTCAGAAAGAATGATATTCCATATTAATGTGAGAAAACACACTCACTGCTTTGAAAGCACATGCTTAACTTAGTGGATTTGGTGATGTACATACCCCAGCCATCGTGCAAGCAGGAACTGCACATGGCACACTGCAATCCCTTCTCATTCTTTTATCAATGCATCCAGCTATTCAACAAGCCTTTAGTGGTGTTGCATTGATCGGCTCTCTCTAGGTTATAACGTGGGAAGAAACAAGCCCCAAACCTCAGTGGCTAACAACCAAATTGTTATTTCTCCTTTGTGCTATGTACTGGGTGTAGGTTGGCAGTGGTTGTGCTCCAAGGTGTGCTTCAGCTCCCAGGAGCCAGGATAAAGGAGCAATCTCTGTCTGGGACGTGCTGTCCTCATGGCAGAGGGGGAAGGGGGCTGGTGAAATCACGCGATGCCTCTTGAAGCTTCTTTTGGGAACTGGCCTACTGTCACTTCTACCTACATCTCATTGGCCAACACAAGTCACGTGGTCACATGGGATGCTGATGGGCAGGGAAACCGCTGTTCCCTTAGGAAAGCACTGCAAGTCATGGGCAATGGGGAGGGAAGAGAGAAGCAAGTGTGCAGGAACACTACACTTGTGCTCAGCATAGAGGAATAGATGAGTAATGGACTGTTTCCTCATTAAGCTCACGGCTTCAAGAGGAAGATGGACTTGACAACAATTACAGGGAAATATAATAAATGGCTATAATAGCTCTCAATGAGCACTGCTCTCAGTCATTTACATGTATTAAGTAATCTGATCCTCACATAACTCTTTGAGGTAGGAACTGTTACTATCTCCATTCCATTTTAGAAGTGAGGGTTAGAGGTACCCAGCAGTCAAGAAACTCCTCCAAGATCACACGAGCAATAAATAACACAGAGATTAGACCCAAGCCCGGGCTATCTGGCTCAGCACTGGACTGTCGCTTTGAGTAGGATATAGAGTGTCACAGAGGCTCCTCGGACCCAGGCTGGAAGTGGGACACTTGTGACAGTAGATGAAATGGTTCTCGAGGACCGAGAAGGCTTCAGCCAGGTGTAGGAAAAGGCACTCCTGATGGAGAGGAAAGAAGAGACAGAGGCTCAGAGTGGAGCAGTGTCCTGAGTGTGGCATCAGGAGCAATTTGGTGCAGCTGAAGGCAGAGGTGTGTGGTGCAGAGCTGGGGAGGGGCCAGATCATGGGGTTGGGCTGTATCTTTCTCTATGGGGAACTATTTGGGGTGGATTTAAAAGCACAGGCATAGAAGCAGGGAGACTACTGTGAAGTGAGGTGACTGCACCCCAGGGATATCTTATTAGGGAATTTTCTCCTTTGCGCAATCATTTTTCCTGGCTGCCTGCCTCAGTCTCCCTGGGGTAGGGGTCAGTGGGCCCTGCGTTAGTAATAGATACCAGTCTGAATGGACTGCAGTATTTCTTCCGCATCACACAGTAGTCCACAGGTCTGCAGAAATACTGAGCGTTTATTTTTGTTTTCCCCGAGAAGCAGAATGCCGGCAACTTTATTTTTCTCAAGGGTGTAGCACTCTTATTTATTGTTCTGCCTCTGAATTCAGTGGTGTCTTTCTTCTGTTTCCTGCTGACAGATGATTTGCTCTTGAACAATTAACAGACTGAAGGCTGTGTTCTACCTCATCATGGGCCCCCCGCCAGGCACCCTGGGGAGCCCAGGAGGAGAAAGGCTTTCTTCTTGATCCTATGACTGCTGCCTAGCATTGAGGAGGATTCATTAACCCATCAGGTTTTGCTTCATTACCGGGAAGAAAGAAAAGCTAGTGATAGTGGAATTCGAACATAGAGAATGTGGAGCTGTGGCTGGGCTGTGACAGAGCGGCGAGTGGGGTGACCTGGTGCAAATTACAAACCCTCAGACCCTAGGACTTCATCCTCAGAAGTTACACTTCAGTTCCAAAAGTCCTCATTTTCTGAGCTGGGCCCCATGGGGGCCAATATGAAGCAGTCTGGTCCCTCAGACACTCACTGTCTAGAAGGAGTTGGGAGCATCGTCATGCCCACCTCTCAGGGTTGTTGTGAGAATTAAATGTGGCACCGTGGGTGAAAGTACCTTGTAACCAAGCATTATGTAAGCGTTAGTTATCATCACGTTAACATTTGATACATGGACATTTGAACAACCATTGAGCACTTATTAGGGCCAAAGACTGTACTAGAGCTAATGGTTATGGGAAAGAATTCAAAGACATTGGCTTTGCTGTTCAGGAAGGACCCATAGATGCAGCCATATAAATGCCACTACACAGAGGGAATTTTTCAGGGGTGTCTGTGCAGCCCGGGCCGGCCTGAGCCCAGGAGGAGGGCACAGGCCTGGAAGCTGGGAGACCCACGTCTGGGCTTTTTCTCCTCTGGGCTCCTTTGTGTGATCGCAGGCATGTGATTTAACTTCTCCGAACTTTGTTCTTCAGAAATTTCAGTGGAGATGATGACTCACTGTCTTTCTACTGGGAGACACCAAGGACAGAATTGCTTAGTCCAGGGCGAAGAGGGCAGAGTCACCTCTTCCACCTGGTGTCGTGGATATAAACACTGTGCGGCTTAGTGTCCCACGAAGGCCCTTCCTTCCTTATTGATTACTCAAGTTTCTATTCCCGGGGTTTTCAAAAGCCAGTTGGAGCCACTCAGCCTATTTCAGAGGTTGTGATTGATACAACCAGTGCTTAGTAACAGGCCACAAAGACCCCATCAGATTCTGAGCGAGTCAGAGCTCAGCACCCGAGAGTCCAGTTGGGAATGTAAAGCACTTGAGTTTCCAAATCCCTTTGACCCAGGCTTACCCAGGAAGGCAGGCTGGAACCTCAAGGGTATGCTGGAGGCGAATGAGGCAGATTAGCAGCAGGCAAAAATCATGTGGTCCCAGGAAACCTATCCTGAGTCTGACAATATCTGGGAAAGTGAGTGATAACAGGTAGGAGTGATAGCCCCCAGAAGGGTATGTTAAAGGGGACCAAAGCTTTGTGCCAAAGGATTAGCTGGGAAGCGCAGGAGGGATCCACCCAAAGTGCTGGAACTAGAGCGGGAGCATGGAGGCAGCTGCCACAAGCAGTGTTGCAGGCAACCACAGGGCACAGGACTCATGAGCTGCAGCTGGACACTTGGTGTACATATTTGGAAGATGAAATCCAAGCTTGCATTTTGCACGCTGAGGCCAAGTTTGTATCTTGCACTTTGACCCATCTCCCTGTTGTCTAGAATAGATCCAAGACTGTAGTGAAGCATGAGTGCCATTAGGTGGCGATGCATGAATGCTTTGTTTTTTCTTTTCTTTTCTGATCCTAAAAGACAAGCACTGTGGGTTTGTCCCCAAGCGAGGTACTCATCCGTGCACCCTGCATCTAACCAAAGAGCTCTAGCCCCCATGGGTGCCGGCTGCAGGGAAGATAGTGTGCACTTGTGTGTGTGTTCCTGCACCTGTGTGCACCCATACCCATTGATTGGTATGTACTTTTACTTCAGTGTCAGTGACAAGCAAATGAGGCAGCGGGGACACACAACAGCAACTGAACGCTTGGGGCCACAATCTGTGGACGTGGACTACTCTGTCTTCTCTGCTTGCTCTGTGCTGGGGGCATAGAGTTAAACTAGATTTCAGGGACTGCTCCGCGGCAGCCCTGCTCAGAACAAGCTCCCGTTTCCACCGAAGATGCCAAGTCTGGTGATTTGCAAGGGCCTCCTTGTCCCTTTGCTTTAGACACATGGGACCCCGTCCCACCTCTACTCCTTTGCCTCTGTGCTGTCTTTCTGTGGCCAGGGAAGCCTCCTCCCCATTCTGCTAGTCTTTCTGCGGGTTTGGCCACACTGTTCACCAATTTTGGGCCTTAGTGCAGAATTCATATGAGCTTCCTATACCCCACGGAGCACCCAGTGTCAAAGGAACAAAGCCAGTCTTTCTCTGTTTATCCAGGATACCAGTGTACTGGGGTTCACCCTGGGGTCACTGGAGGGGGTACACATTGTTATTAATAAGTCAAAACCAAGGCCATGTGTTGGTCCAAAGGCAAATGCCTCCTGGTGAAAGAAACACTTAAAACTGCTAATAGTTCCATTTTGTCCCTGGTGGTCAGCAACTTTGACTCGTTTTCTGTGGGTTATAGTCATGAACTGAGTGCCCAGTTCAGGAGAAGAACTTCACACATGCTCCTCAAATTCCTATCTAAGTAAGCACTGGGCTGGGGCCACAGGGGAGACCCAGTGTGTACAACTCAGTCACTGCTCTGTAGTAGATCCCCCCAGTTAGAGATATACTAGCCATGTACCTCCATGTACACGCACTGTGCTGAATGATATTCATGTGTGCAGCACACGCCCCCTGAACAGACCCAGGTCCGGCACAACTACTTCCTGTGTGGGCCAGAACACCATTGTTTCCTTCCCGGTGTGAAAAACACAACAAAACACAAGCGTGAGTGATCTTATAGGAATACTTTGGAATCTGCCCCATTTTACAACTTCACAACATCCAGGGCTCTTTTGTCTAATACATACAAATGGTACACAAATAACTAGTATAGAAAACAGAATGTGAGAAATGAGAAAAGAAACAACATCAGTGAATACTGGGTTTCAGAAGATGGAGTAACTGTGGCCAGCTGGGAGCAGGAAGGTGGGCACTGGGAAAGGGCCAGCCTCTGCAATCGTCTTGGATGGCTGGACTTTTTTTAAGGTGTTTGTTCATATTTTTTGAGGTATATAATTGGCAAATAAAATTGTAGCATTTAAAATGGCAATTTGATCTACATACACATTGTGAAAGGATTCCAACCATCAAGTTAATGAACACCTCATGTATTTATCTTTTTAATTTTCATTTATTTTATGGTGAGAACATTTAACTTCTAATCTCTTAGCAAGTTTCAGTTATATAACACAGTGTTATCAATTGTAATCACCATATATTTCATTAGGTCCTCAGACTCTATTCATCTTATAGGGAAAGTTTGTTTCCTGTTACCAATCTCTCCCTAGTCCACCCTCCAGCCCCCAACCCCAAGCCCCTGGAAGCCACTTCTGTGCTCTGTTTCTGTGAGTTTAACCTTCTTGCTTTTTTATTTTTATTTTTTTAGATTCCACGTGTAAGTGTTAACATGCAGTATTCGTCTTTGTTTGGGTTATTTCACTGAACATAATGCTTGCAAGTCCGTATGTATTATTACAAATGGCAGGATAGCCTTCTTTTAACAATACTAACTCTTTTACAGCTGAATAATATTGCATTTTGTTTGTGCATGTGTGTGTATCACATTTTCTTGATCCATTCATCTGTTGATGGATACTTAGGTTGTTTCCATGTCTTGGCTATTGTAAATAATGTTCCCATGAACATGGGATATTTTTTCAAGATAGTGATTTCATGTTCTGCATATACATATATATATAGAATTGCTGGATCATATACTACTTCTATTTTTTTTATTTTTTGAGGAACCTCTATACTGGTTTTGATAGTGGCTGTACCCATTTACATTTGGACCAAAAGTGTGTAAGATTTTCCCTACATCCTCACCAACACTTGTTATCTCTTGTCTTTATGATAATAGCCATTCTAGCTGGTGTGAGGTACTGTCATCGTGGTTGTGATTTGCAATTTCCCTTCCTGATGATTAGTGACGTTGAACACCTTTTCATGTACCCATTAGCCATGTATGTGTCTTCTTTGGGTACTTCATTTGGTCACTTGATTTCTTCAGCCACAGGACAAGAGGTGGGATTTTTCTAGGGCAGAAACTGTTTTATTGGTGCCTTAGAGCTCACTTCAGGGGGTCTGCTAGGTGCTGAGTAGAGAGGATGTGAATTGAAATCTTTCATTCTCAGAGTCAAGCTGGGATCACCTCTCTCTCCTGGACAGTTAAAAAAAAAAGGGGGGGGGTGGGGATCCAACTCTGGGAGATAGCATGAGTGGTGAGAATCCAAAATCTATGTATACCTACCTATACCTAACCGCCTGACCTTAGACAAGTTACTTAACCTCTGTATCCCTCAGCCTCTTCAGTTGAATTAGAACGTCGGACTAAGCTTGCTGGCTCAGGTTCTATGAACATTTGCCCTTCTTCTTGCTGTCTGCTCCACACAGGCTTGACTGAGTTCTGGGGGCTCTGCTCTCAAGATAGTAATGTACGAAGCAGTCATTCATCTGGACATCCTCCGTTGGGAGGGAAAGCAGGGCCTGTGGTCCCGCCAGCCTGGGTAAAGGCAACACAGAAGGGCTTTATCAAATGGAATGGAATGGATGGGTGACGGGCTTTCCAGTGTCAGAAATATTGATTCAGGCAAATAGATGATCTATTGCATGAATATCTCAGAGGCTGTTGCAAATAGAGACACTGCGGTGTGGAGAGTGTTTTTTACATGATGAAGGATGGCTTTTGGTGCCGCATCATTGTGATGAGAAGTGATGCATGGCGCCCTAGCCTCACTTCCCGGGCCATTCTTGATGGAAACAATGATGCTCTTTCATCACCACAGGTAAGTGGAGAAATGTCCAATTATGATCCTAATCAAATCCGAGGAAGAGAGATGATGGCGGCCTCTCCAGGGACCCAGAGCTGTCTAGGACCAGGCGGGGTGCAAGGCTGCTAATTGGACTTTTGGGCAGCTCCCCATGAAGGAGCTGTGGGGGTAGCTGCTCACTCCTTGCGTCACCTGTCTTGCCAGTGAGCATACATGAGCCCTTTGTCAGGCCTCTGTCATGCTAATCATTGTAACATCAATGGACTTATCTTAATCAGAGGTGCCCTAACTTTTCATTCAGGAGTATACCCACTCCTTCTCTCTCTATTGGCATCAGAGCCTATAAATGGACCTGCTTTGCCGATACAGGGGCTGGACTCCAAGAGCTTAAGGAACTCATTGAGGCTGTTCTGCCTGGCAGCAGAGTTCAGACCAGGATTCAGCTTCATAAGAAGCCCAGGGCTGATTTCCACCATGTACCTGTCCGGAAGCTACCACCTCAGGGAGCACCCTGTGCCCTGATTGCAAATCTCAGGCACCGCCCTCCATCCGGACCAGTGTTAGAGGAGGAGACAGCCATTGGGCAGCCTTTCTACAACAGATACAGCTATTTCCCTGTCTCAGCTGTGCTGCGTCCTATCCTGTGGATCCAATACGATTCTAAGCCTCAGTCACCACATCTATAAAACTGAGATGGACTTGTTCAACATGTATTACTTGAGCTTGCATGATGTGTCAGGTTTTGTGATGGATGCCGATAATAACAGTGCCCATCTCCCAGGTATTTTGGCAAAAATTAAGTGAAGGCAAGTAAAATGTGAAGCATAGTGCCTGGCCGGCAATAAACATTCAGCTGGTGCTGGCAGTTAACGTGAGTAAAGTTCCCCTCAGTATCCCTACGGCCTCCTTTTACAAGTATTTCTTTGAGGGCCTGATATGACCTGAAGGTCAGGAATGAATGAAGCACAGTCCCTGTTGCTGAGAAGCTGTGTCTTCCAGCGTAGGCTACCCTGGGCCTGAGTCCTGCCCCTGCCATTGGCATAGCTGTGCAGGCTTATCTGAGTGTCCAGATGATATATGTCAACACGTTTAGCCCAGTGCTTCAGACACAATTAGCATTCAATTAATGCTGCCCATTATCTGTATTATATTATCATTAGATTATTATTAAACAGATAAACAGATCCTTTCCATGCAGTGTGAACATACTGGATACTTAGAACACAATTCTGATTCAATTAATGATGCTAATTATCATTATTGCTAGATAAACAGATCCTGTCAACGCCGTATGCATACACCAGAGGAACAAAAAGCAGAGGGACTGTAAAGGGGTGCACAGGTCCTTGGCAGATCTATTGAAATTGCTCTGGAGGGAAAGGAAGTGTGAAGGGCCCCCACAGTGAGGGGACAGCCTTTGCAAAGGCTGGAGTGTTCAGGGGAAGGGGACATGTTCTGTGTGACTGGAGGAAAGGGGGAGTTGGGGAGGGCGCAGCAAGGTGAGACTGGAAAGTAGGGCCAAGTGGTAAAAGACCCTATAAGATGCTAAGGCGTTCGTCCTGTGGAAAGTGGCATTGGGAGCCATTGCAAATATTTAAGAGCCTATTTTGAGAGGTGACACAGAGACCAGACTGGTTACCTGCAGCAGGCTGCTCTTTCTGGCCCCTCCCATCAGCCCACCTCATTCATCCAGCTCAATACCCAGCCAGTAGCACTGAAATGCATGCCCTCCTGTCCCTGCTCATTGGGGTGCCAGGCTGGGGTGGAGTCTCTGCTCACCAGGCCCGTGCATCACCCTGTCTTGCTAGAAGCTTCACTGAGCCAGGCTGTTTGGCCTCCTCTTAGCAGAACTCAGTGTCTGAAATGTTCAAGTTCCAGAGCCCTCGCAGGTGGGGCAGCATCCCTGTGGTGGGAACCTACAGTTGGATGTGGAGGATCCTGCCAACCAGTCTCCCTGGGGCTTTCAGGAAAATAAGAAAGAAGCAGCCCGAGCAGGAGCACCCCTGCAGACCCACCTAGTCGGGGCGGGGGCGGGGGGCGGGGAGAGGGGCGTTCCAGATCCCTCATGATTCTCCCTGTTATTCTTTCATCTTCCTTGTAAGTTGGGTGTTTCCCAAGGGCTGCCCTTCTCTTCCACATCATTGATGGATCCCTTCCCACTCACCCCTTTGAGATATTAGCCCTGTTATTAACTTGCCAACGGGTCTCCCTTCCATTTTAATTACTCTTGCTCAGTAGCAGATGGTGGAGATGGGCACAGCTGATTTCTAAATCGCTTCCCCCTTTCAGGAGTGGCTGTTTCGTCTTTCCTGGTGACCTTGTGAGTGGAGGTCACATTGCCAGTGTGGCAACTCTGCTGAGCCCAGTTCTCTCCCTAGGCACACAGAAAATTGCCTCCCTGCCCTGACTGGTTTGGCTCAGTGGATAGAGCATCGGCTGCGGACTCAAAGGTCCCAGGTTCGATTCTGGTCAAGGGCATGTACCCTGGTTGTAGGCACATACCCAGTGGGAGGTGTGCAGGAGGCAGTTGATCAATGTTTCTCTCTCATCGATGTTTCTAACTCTCTATCCCTCTCCCTTCCTCTCTGTAAAAAATGAATAAAATATATTAAAAGAAGATTGCCTCCCGCCTGTGGCAGGGAGCTCCTTTCCTCTGCTGCATCCGGGGTGTGGAAGGGGCTGTCAAGCTTCCACCCCGGAGGGCAGGACCTGGTGTAGGAAGCAGAGAATCTAGGCCCTGCCTAGAAGAGATTCTCCTTCCTTTGTCTTAGGAATGACCTCCCTGTGTAAAATGTGAAAAGGAGGAGAAGTCTCCTGGTATCAGCCTTCCGATTTGTTGTCCATCAACGTAACTATTTGCATCCGAATTACCCAGGTGCTTAGCAGCATAATGCAGATTCCCAGGCCTACCACAGTCCCTCAAAATCAGAATCTCTGATTGAAGCAGGGGAACCTGCATTTTATTTTTTTATTTTTTTAAATATATATTTTATTGATTTTTATACAGAGAGGAAGGGAGAAGGATAGAGAGCTAGAAACATCGATGAGAGAGAAACATCGATCAGCTGCCTCCGGCACACCCCCCACTGGTTATGTGCCTGCAACCAAGGTACATGCCCCTGACCGTAACTGAACCTGGGACCTTTCAGTCCGCAGGCTGACGCTCTATCCATTGAGCCAAACAGGTCAGGGCAGCGAACCTGCATTTTAATCAGTTCCTCCACGTTGCTGTCTGCGCTGCCATTATATGCATCTGTAAGATGGACTTCAGTATCAGCTAAATTACCAGGAGGAACTTTCCACCGGGCCCTGAGGGATCCTGGGGCAAGGTAAAATAGTGCATAGGGCTTGTTATGCAGCATGAATTTTCCATCAGGAAAGTAGTTGTAAAGAGTTCTTCTTCAGCTCCTGCCAGGACATCTAGATCTGTGGAATGAATGTACTTCTTTCTTATGCCCACAGGAGGTCAGTGAAACATTAGGCTTATCTTTTTGTGTGTTTTCTTTAAATAATTGCAGAACAAAAGAATTTTAGACAGTGCTATTCTAGAAGTAGAATGCTTGCATTACAGAGGATAGGCCTTATTTACTAATAAGCTTCTTGGGTGACTGAGTTTCTATGCAGCCTAAAGCTCAGCAATGCCCTGCTCTTTACAGAGGAAGGTACATTAGCTTTCAGGTTCATAAACTTTAATTTATCAGCAGGTTTTCTAAAATAACTCTCCTTGGAGCTTTGGGAGTTAGTTTAAGGCAGAGAAATTATCTCCTTTGAATTTCTCTAGCGAGCCTTTTCAGAAGAGTTCAAGATGTCTGGATTGTATTGTTTCACGTGTCTACCCAATGGACCTCATGCAAAAGGATTGTTAGCTGAGGGTAGAGATGGACTAATAGAGGCTCAGAGAGGCTAAACTACTGGCTGAGGACACACAGCAGTAGAATGGAGATTAGACCCCAAATCCCCTACCTCATCATCAAGGGCCTTCATTACAAAATCTGATTAATGTCATGGGGTGTTCAAACCAAGTGTTCTCTTATGTAATTACTTCATCCTGTTTGTCTTTTATGGAGTGTCTGTCCGGAGTGGTCTTTTCCCTAGCTCAGTTTCTTTTTCTTCTTCTTTTAGAACCAAGTCATCAGGTGAGAGTGGAAGAAGTAGGAGCATCAGGGAAGAGCCCATGGTCATATGCATAGGGGTCTGTATCCACTTCCCGAGCCTTGTCACTGCCCTGGCATCAGACCCTGGGCTTGCCCTTAGAGCTGCTACAGTGCCTCACTGTGAGGCTGCAGGGCTCTGATGTGTTTCCTTCTTTCTCCTTTGCTTTAACTGCATGCAGGTGGGCTACCGACTGACGCGTCGGAAATCCAGGAAGTGCCAGGTCACAGATACTTGACTCAAAGTGAAAGATCATGCTGATCCACATTAACTAACTTATTCACTCACTAATTAGCTTACTTGCCAGATATTGCAGGAGGGACTCCTGCGTGCCAGGCATTTTCCTGTGCACTAGGGTGTCAAAGAAGAGCAAGGTGTGGACTCCGCTGTGAAGGAATCATTTTCCAGCAGAGGAGGTTGGAAATAAAACCAATGATTGTTTCATTCTGAACTAGGAGAATATAGAAACATAAACAGCAGGACTTCTCTTGCTTAGCTAGGATAAGTTGGTAAGTGGTATTTTCCACACATCCTTGAGAGCATCCCATGTATGCCTGTGGTGGGGGTGGAGTGAAAGACAAGGAGAGAAGGAAAAGCATTGCTGTGGGTAGGGCCTTGGACTGAGAGATACGTTGGACCAGTCCCACAGAATGAGATTTGTTGGCAAGTTCAGTGTGAAGGGCTCCTTCCCTTGGAGACATTGCTGGACTGGGCAAAGCCTTCCAGACTGCAGAAGGGTGTGCTTCTGTCACCCACCATTTCCTTCCCAAGAGTTCATGGTCAGAATAGAGCTTCTGCCTGAATCCTGAGCTCCCACTGAATCCAACAAGAAGCCTACCTGGCCAAGCCACAGGAAGACCAAGGACCCCATGTTTGGATTGACCTGGATTGGTCCAGACACATCTGCAGAAATGTTCTGGGGGTGGATCCCTTGCCCCATTATGTGAACCTTTCTTTTTTCACTCAGATATTTTACTATCTCTTGTTGGGTAACCAATTCATCCTTGTTTGCTTGGTATTGTCTTGGTTTTCAAACTTGTGTCCCAGTGACCTCCTGAGTCCTGGCCAATTTGTGATGGTTGCTCATTCTATAGTTCCTCCATCTACACATTCTCTCCCCTATCTTTTCTCCTTTCCTCCCTGCCTGGAATATAGGCATTGTAGTCATTCCTAGGGTTATCGCCCATGCAACAGGTTTATTTCACAGTGTGCCTACACTATATACCCTTTTGCGGGAATTCTTCCTTCTACCTCTCTGTTACTATTAAGGTCTCTTTTCTTTAGGGGATACCGCCTCCGTTGGCCCAGATTTGACTAAGAGTGATTTCTGCTTGGCAAACAATGACTTGGGGTGAGCTGGGCTCTGATCTGCTCTCTCTAGTTTCCATTGCATTTATGTGGCTCTAAAGAAAGGGTGTGATTGGCTTGCTTTGCCAGCAATAAATGGGAATGCCCAAGTGGACAGAGAGTGCCAGGCTGGCTCAGAGGCCCCCAGCTCTTTTGCGACCATACCAATGCCCATGCCCATCTGATCTGCTGAGTATCAGGGATGATTTCTTCAGCAAAACCCACTGCTGCTGGTTCCAGAGCAAGTGTATTGGTTTCCTAGGGCCACCTTAATAAAGGACCACAACTGTGTGGCTTAAAAGACCAAAAACTTATTGTCTTACATTTCTGAAGGCTAGAAAGTCCAGGATCAATGTGTCAACAGTCTCTTTCTGAAGCAGAAAGAGGAAAATCCTTCCTTATCTCTTTCTAGCTTCTGGTGGTAGCCAGCAATCTGTGGTTGGCAGCTGCAACACTTCAACCTCTGCCTCATTGTCATATATTGTGTTCTCCTTGTGCATCTCTGTTTCTCTTCTCTCTTTTATAAGGACACCTGTCATATTGGATTAAGGACCCATCTTACTCCAGTATGACCTCATCTTAATTAATTACATCTGCAACAGCCCTATTTCCAAATAAGAGCATGCTATGTGGTACTGGGGGTTAGGGCTTCAATATATCTTTTGTTGAGGATACAACTTGACCCATAGCAGCAAGCAATTGTGGAAGGATGGACCAAGGCAACTTTCTTTAAAAGGTGGCTTTTAAAGAAAGCACTAAGTAGGCACTAAGCCTTTGTGTGGTCTTCCTTCAGACCACTTGGCCTGTTGGGGAGCTTTCTGTTCTGGTTTTTGTTTTTTGGTTTCTTTTAGTTGTTTCTCTTGCTTTCCCTTTTCCCATTCCCAACTCCCTTTAAGCTGCTGCTTCCAGCCCCTCATTGTATCTTCCTCTAGGAAGCTCTTTGCTTTCATAGCTGCAAGACTGAATGAACACAACCTTCATATTAGCTTGAACCTCTTCATTGGAGTCGTTGCTGTTTATACTCAATCCTGGGGATCTACAGAAGGGTATGAAGTGGGATAGTGATAGCAGCAAGGGGACCCAAATAAAAAAAAGTATTGCCAAATAATGAAGATTTAACCTGTCCGGAAATCCAGTTATTCCTTTGACTTTTTCTTTATATTGTGTTTCTCCTATATGACTTTGTGTAGGGAAGGAGTTCTGCTATTTAGGACATATAGTGAAAGGAGGCCTCTGACCATAAGTTGCAAGTCCAAGCTGGAGAGTTGTTAAAGAACTAGATAAGAATTCAGTGTTAATACTGAGTAGAGATCTTAGGGCTCATCCCTTCAGTGGTTTTCACACTCATTCAATGTGTGGAATCACACTTCACCTGTCCCTCCTTTATTGAAGCTAAGTGGGAGCCCATGGTAAGAAATCTAACCCCTGACCAATGTTCTCTTCGCTACCCAGAGCCCTGCTTCTTCCTCTCCATTCCTTTGGCCATGGCTGACGGTTGAAAGAACTCTACATTTTATAAACTGCCAAGTTATAATCCAACCCACAAGTTTTAGATGAATATAGGGCCCAGATAGGAGTGGCAGTTTGTACAAGGCCCCATAGTGATTGTTGGCAGAGCGCCAAGTGGAGGAGAGCTTTCCCATAGAGCTCGGGCCAGCAGCCAAGAGCAGAACAGGCCTCCTCTTGCCTTGACGTTCATCATCCTGTCCCTTGGCTGGGAATTTTATCCTCTCACTGCTCCACCCATCCAGCTCTGACTCATCCTTCAACGTTAATCCCAAGCATTCCCTCCTTTGTAGAGTCTTTCTCAACTGCCCGTGCCAACTTAACTCTTCCCATACTCCCACAGCCCTCTGTCATCCTTAAAGAGCAGTTCCCATACTCTACCACACCAATACATGTGTGGGTCAGCTTGCCACTTCTTATTAGTTTATAACCTGCCTCATGCCAAAAAGGCTTCAAATAGATGTTTTCCTACTATTCTGGGGTTCAACAGTATAACTCTGGCATCTAGCACAGTGTCACCACATAGTAGATGCAGAACTGTTATTTTTAGAATGAAAGAATTAAGCACTTGGGTAGAAATCAACTTATATTCTAAGCCAATGTTACCCAAACTTTAATGTACGTTAAATCATCTGGAAATTGTGCTAAAATTGAGATTCCAATTCACAAGGCATAGATTAGGGCCCATGACTCTACATTTTGACAAGCACCCAATAAACATGGATGCTGCTGGTGCTCAGATCCCACTTTTGAGTAATAAAAGAGAAGATTGCAGTATGCTCTGTTAACCATACTGAAAGGGACAGGAGAGTAGGGATAAAGCAGGGATGGCCAGGGAGTCAAGAAGGAGTTTGCATCCAGAAGGAGTGCAAACAGCTGACACTGAGCCTTAGATAAGTACTGCTGGTCGATGTTTCTTGTGTGCCTGAGGCTCAGCCAGAAGTGGACTTTAGCATTGTTTATTTTGGTAAAACTCAAACCATCAGGCAATTCTTTCACCATTCAGCATGGTGGGCCCTTCAGAAGGGAAGATAGACTGGGAATCTCTTAGCAATACTTTCTCATGTTTGGGCAAGAATGTGCACTTTAGGAAGTGTTCCACATACAGTATTTCTAAGACCCTTAAGGGAGAAATGTGATATTCCATTGTAGAGTTGAGGAAACTGAGACTCATGCACATATAAAAAGCTTGCCCAGGGTCATTCAATCCACAAGACATTGATGGAAACGATGCTGCGATTAGATTTTCCTTACATCCATTCCTAAAATACTTCCCCTATCCTAACACCCTTAGCGCTTCACTGCTATAGCGTGTTGTAATAATTCTCTTCCAGGAAACTTAAGACCTTGTCTGAGTTGTTTATCATCACACCTTTAGTACCTCACATGCTGTCTCACATCAAGAAGACACTCCATGAACATTGGTTAAGTAAATGAATATAGAGTTTAACCATTGGAGAGGCTTTGCTTACATGATTATGGGGTTGTGTTCAGCTGATTACAGCATACACTAATGAGGTCAAGGCTGTGTGTTGGGTTCCCATAGCTTTGTCCTGTGCCCTGGTTATGGCTTTTCAACACGCTTAACAGACCCCTTGGGAATGGGACCTATCAGTGGTCCAGAAACGTCGTGAGAATATGACTGTGCCAGAAGAAACAATGCAAAGTGTGTTCTGGGAATGGCAATAGCATCTTCTATGAAGATGATAACTTATGTCATAGGCGTTTTGCTGTATCTCATCAGCGATGCTCCAGGTCAATTCCATTCTGCATCACCTGGTGAAGAAAAGCTATCTCTGATCTTGTTTGATGATCTGCAAGACATAGCCTTGTCCATAGAGGGGGTTACGGAGGGAAAAAAACAGGCTTACTACCAATTGGAAGGTAAGAACTAGGTCCTCCTTTTGCATTTGTTCAACCCTTGTGCTTCCTTTGGTTACTGTCTTGTGCTTAATATGCATTTCTTAGAAAGTATACAAAAATACTTCAAAGAAAGATTTTAATTTATGTAAGATTCAAGTGAACTGTGAAGGAGACTGGAAAGTGTAATCTTGTATGCACAGGAAGAAGAAATGGGATGGGCGAGCCAGTCTGTCAAAATCATTAAGCAATGTTTCCTCCTCCACAAAAAGCCTTCTTCTAAATTATTCCATCCATGCATTGATTTTTAAAATTCATTTTAGTAATACTAGCTGACATTTACTGAGCACTTAGTATGTACCAGGCACTGTGCTAATCACCCAACATAAATTAATTTATTAAAGCCTTACAAACAACTTAAGGGCAGGCACTGCTAATATCTCCATTTCACAGTTTAAGAAAACGAGGCAAAGGGAGATGAAGTGACTTACCCCAGATTGCACAATTAGAAATTGGCAGAGCCAGGCTAGAGCCCAAGTCTGATTCCTAAATCATCACATGATGCTGTGTAAACTGACATTTGGCTTCCTCCTGATAGGGCTACCTCCTTTGCAACCCTCCAAAATTAGGAAGTTACTAATTTTCCTTGTGTCTTCACTGCCCCTCCTCCAGCTACAGTGTGGAGAGCAGTTTGACATTCTTTAGGCTTTACTTCTACTTTCAGCCATCACTGTCCAACTCTGTTCCTTCCCCAGCCCCTCCTCCTTTGACACCCAGGGCTTGCTGTCATCTGCCGAGCTGGTGGCCATGGCCATCTCTTCCTTGAAGTATTTAGCATCTGACTTACAGCCTTCCTCTGCAAGCCATTTTCTATCATTGTCTGAGCAACTTCAATGTCTAAGTGGATAGGTTCAGCTCCACAGCCTTAGAGTCTCTGTTTTTCACACACAAGTTCACTTCAGCTCCTTTCAATGGAAACATCTGGATTCTGCTGTCACCAGGGACTGCTTGGCTTCTACCTCTCTCATACACCTCATCATTAACCTTGCGGAGCACTTCTCTACCTTTCTGGGCCATTGCTCTCTCCTGGCCTCATTTTACTTCTATATCCTAGAATCCATGGGCAACTATTTCACAAGGGCACTGAAGGAGTAAGGGTGGGTAGTGTCCCAGGGTAGAAAAGAATCTGAAAAAGGAAGTCAGAGATAGGGAAGAAGATTTTGCCTTCTCATCATATTGTGAGGCCCCTCCCAGGCCTCCAAAATGAGATTCTTTTGGGACGGGCCTAGGAATTTGAATTTAACATAAAATCCAATATGATTCTTAGCCATTCTAGGATTTGAAGATCTTTGATTTAAGATGATCAGAACATCTCCATAAGGGGTTAAAAATATACCGCCCTCCCGCCCCCCAGTCACTCCAACTTGGATAGGATTCAGACTTGCCAATCAGTCGTGATTTTTCTTTGAAGTCCCTTAGAACTAATTCCCCTCCCTTCCCTGAAGGGCCTAGAGTGGGACAAGCTTACTTGGCTCAGGAACAAACAGACATTCCACTCCAAACCCCCATCTTCTCCCTTCTTGCCTTCTCCCCACGTTGAAAACAGCTTTAGTCCCTCCCTTTCGTGTGTCAGTGGAGAGGAGAGCCAGTGTGATCTGGAAACTGATTAATCTGCAGGGTAGGCACCAAGAGATAAAAAAAAAATCCATTCTTTTATACCTTCTTAAAACCTGCCTTAGGGAGAGGACAATAACTAGGTCTCCCTGTGCTCTGAGGACCCTGGTAGTTTCATATCTGCATGAGATAAATCAGATCAATGAAGTCCCCTTCATACACAGTTTCTTTTTCTACTTGGTGCTTTCCAAATAGCCTTTCTGCTGCCTGGTCTTGGCAGTTTCCTCTCAGTGCTGAAAAGGAGGGTTACTGCTCTGTTCTGGGCCAGGTGATTGGTATAAGTTGAAACAACACAGGGTTGAACTCAGAAGACCCAATTTGAATCCTAGCTCTAATCCTTACCTGCTACATGACCTTGAGGAAGTCATTAAACCTCCATTTCCTCAGCTCTACAAAGTGAATGAACTATTCCTTCTCATCTTCTCATAGGGCTTTAAAGACAGATGATTTTTGTTTGGAGAAGTGCAGAGCTTGAACTATTATGAGCAGGAGTTGACATGAACAATATTTTGAAGCACCCTCCACCAGGGGTTCCATCTGCAGCCAACAGGAGGTGACTCACCGGTTGCCCAGCAGTCCACAAGTATTGTCAAGGATCAGAATGCTGCCGTTCTTGCAAATTCACATGCCTTGGTTCTGCCAGTGAATCAGTGGTGCTCCATGTGATTCTAGGGCGAATGGGCCAGTGGTCCAGGTATCACAGTTAAGTGAATCTGTGAGAAGAGAAAGAGGTGGAAGGACAACTCTGCCTTCCATCACCTTCCAGGGGCTGAGCTGTCGACTTTGACTTGATAGCTGCCAGTTTGTATCAAGAGATGGGAAGTTACTTAGTCAACTTTCCAATAGCTTTCAAATGCCATCAGAGTAAAGTCTCAGGGAATTGGGCAGACTGACTGCTCAGGCTATTAGATGTTGAGGGACACTTGGCCCAACCCATCACCTGGGCCTTTCCTCACCTGTGCCCTCCCCAATGGCACATCGCCATCCTGGGTCTTGTTACCCCAGCCCCGTGAACTTGGCATGAATAATCTCGTCAACTAGCTCGGCAGTGCCAGGACTGACACAGATTTAGTGGACTCTGACCCCTTCATGTTTTTATTTTTAAGAGGTTCATTGTTTTCTTTGCCTCAAAACAATTATTTGTTGGCAAGGATTTCAGGAACCAATGGCAGGGGCTGTCCTTTTAGATAACACGACAGAGAATCTGGCCACTTGGCTTTTTGAGAAAGTCT
Organism: Murina feae; assembly: GCA_004026665.1. Lineage (NCBI taxonomy): Eukaryota > Metazoa > Chordata > Mammalia > Chiroptera > Vespertilionidae > Murina > Murina feae. The sequence continues at coordinate 10,258 of PVJC01008895.1, read as the reverse complement.
TAGCCAGGAAAATAATTACATCTCATCATTCCCACCCAAGCTGTAGGGGCCAACGGCTCTTCTTAATGAAAGATGATGTCAGTTTCCCACTTAAAACCTTCCAATGGCTTCTCATTATATTTGGAATAAAATCTAAACTCCTTAACTTGGCCTTTGCCTACAGCCCTGGGCTCACATCATACTCTTCCAACCTGGCCTTCTTCCCGGTCCTCAGACATAAACCAGCCCCTGTTACTTCGTTGGACCCTTTGCAGTGACAACAATTCCCCTCTTTTTCCTTTGCCAGAGGTGGCACTTTCTTGCCCTCACATCCCCTCTTAAATGTCACCTCCTCAATCCTGACTACTCAAACGTTGTTGCCTCTTTTCTGTCACATGATCCTATTTTATTACTCTGATATTTTTCATATTTATCTCCTTATTTGTCTTTCCCACTAGAGTGGAAGACAGAGAAATCACATTCATGTCTATATTCCCTGCTCCAGGGCAGTGCCTGGCACATAGCAGGTCCTCAAAAAAACACTGGGTGGCTCTGAAGGAATTGCCTTTAGAACTGGGGAATCTAATCCTAGGCTTCCTCCTATTAGCTGGGCAGTCAGAACCTCACTTTCTTCCTTCTTGAGATGGAGATAGTAAGACTGACTTTGAAGATTTGCATTTAATAGGGAAGAATATGGAAAAGTGCCTTGACTATAGAAGACATTAATTAATTGATTGATTAGTTAACCAATTAATTAATTAATTGGAATCCTTCCTCCCCCCCTTCTTTCTCTGCCCCTGGTTCTGCTGCTTATGAGCTCCATGGCCTTGGGGAGTCATTTTGTTCCCTGGGCTTCATGAAGAAAGGGACTGTCACTAGGTCATCAGCACAGATAGTCCAGGTTTACTTTGAACTTGGTGGAAGGAGACTATGTATTTTTTTTTCCTAACAATGTGGCCCATAAAGCTCCCCTAAGTTATGACTGACTCTTCTCCCCTGCATAAATGATGAGCACGATGGGCCCCTCGAAAGGAAGCTAGAGAAAGGGACCACCCTTTGAATACTAAGCGGGATCTTAATTTCTCCTTGAGTTGGCAAGCTTTATATTATGGCCCTGCCATTGGCAGATAGGGGGGAAACCTTGATGGTGGCCGAGTTAAATATGGCTGGGATTTACAGTGGAATAAAAGGTGCCAGATTAATAGGGTTTCTTTTCTCTGAACCATAAATTGGAAGCTCTAGTGCCTGGCCGGCTACTAAATCTTCAGTCCCAAGGGCTTCCAGACAAAGAGCTCTGGGAACACCCAGCTGGCAGCTGAAGGTTGGAGCAAATAATGATCTCACAAGGGGCTTTGCCCTGCAAGGGGTGCTGGGTTGAAGGGCAAAGGGACCTGCCATGTTGACAGTGATGGCTGATATAGCCTCTACACACCTCTAAAAGGACTTCAGCCTTTTCCCATTTTCTCAGAAGATGACCTGAGCTGAGAGCAGCAGACCAAGGGGGTGGAGACAGCATAGACCGGTGGCCTCATGGTTCAGCTTTCTGGAGTTATTTGAACAAGTTCAGTAAGCATCTCCTCCCCACCTCCCGTCATAGATGAAGGATGCAGAGAGACTGTAAACACTGTATTTGGGAAAATACCCTGCAGCATTTTAAGGAGCAAAGGGACACAGCAAACTGTCCTCACTTACTTGAAGTCACGGGGTGGTGAGTGGGCAGAGAACAAGATGGAGATAGTTCTGGTTGTTCCTCAAGACTGAAAGGAAATTCATTTTATCTTATTGCCATAATAAACTTCAAAGTAGGACTGTGATGGATTTCCTTTTAGGAATTAAAGATCCAAGGAGATTAGGTGACTTGCTCAGAATCAATCACACAGTAGGGTGGCAGCAGCTGAACAAGAAACAAATCCCCTGGCTGCCTCAGGCCCCATGCTTTCCCCTTACAAGCTGCTGCATTCAGTCCCAGTGTGCAGACGTGGTGGGAAGATGTAGACATGGTGATGATTCTGGGTTCCACCCTGCTGCTCCAGCTTTTTCCAGGGCAGGGAACCAGCCTGTGGACTGTGGGGCTGAAATGACAGGAACAGCACAGTCCCAGAGCTGCTGCTGAGCAGGTACTGTTCACTCATGCAGTGCCTTTATGAGATTTAGAAGAGACGCCTGCTCAGGGGAAATGTAGCCCGTGAGGCAGGCCTGCATTTTAACCTCAGTTTGCTTCTTTGGCTATGTATTATTTTTTATTTAATTTAATTTTTGCAGAGAACAATATACACTTTCATACATAGCTGCCCTGCTGATGGGAATTCAAGGATTGGCGTCAGAGAAGATTCTCTTCGGCACACAACCTTGCCATTTACCTTTCACTATTTTTCTCTGCTCTTTTAAGCATCCCCTGTGAGGAAGTATCTGCTAAAGACACCCTACCCTGCCAGTCGCCCCACCAGGCCACTCCATCCAGGCAGGAAACAGAAACAGCAGCAGAGGTTGGGGTAGACAGTCAAGTGGAGCCCACTCTAGACATCCCCTCTATCAGTGTCTACCATCTTCCTGGTGTCTTCTGCTGTCTTCCCACCACACTTGGAGCGCCCCCAGCCCTTCTGTGAGCCAGCAGTCATTAAGCTATTTTGGCTAGATCCTCCATGGATGTAGCAGAATATTTATGTCCGACCTGCTTTTTTTATAAAAATGTCAACAACTCAGCTTACTTTTTTGGCTGTTTCATTACTGCATTAGAAGAAGAGAGTTTCTCTTATGGACAGGAAGGTGACCTTCTCTTGAATAAAATACAAGCATTCCCCCTACTAGCAACTGTGCTTCTGAAGACCAAACTCTCCCAGCACTGTGTGTGTGTCTTTGTGTGTCCACGTGTGTGCATGCGCACACGTGCATGCATAATTATTTTGGATGACTTTAAACTTGCTCTCTAGTATCAGATGAAAGAGAAGAATAAAATAAAACTTTTGGGCAGAGGGCAATGCAAGTATGTTCTGCAGTTGGGAGAGACTGGGAAAGAAGGGGAAAAAGAGTGAGCCCAGCACCAGGAGTGTGGTAGAGTGGAACAGCCAATGTGGGTGCCAGGCAGTTGGACAGAGAGGTCCACTGTGAGGTCCTATTTAAGTTTCTAGGAGGTAGGCTAGATCAGGATCTTTACTATGGAACAAAGTACCTGATATTCAAGTCACATGAGAGGGTCACCTTACTTGTCCCTAAACTCTTCATTAGCCGAAAGTCCAGTGAGATGTCCAATCTGCAAGTGTTTCCTCTACCACCATCTAGATGCCCCCTGAGGCCATCTCTATCAGAGGTCCAGGTCAACTGTAAAGGTGGAAAGGGATCCTGAAGAGACGGCTAGGAGATGGGAAGGAGTTGAAGTACATGTGTGAAAGAGTTAAGCTGAGTAAGAGTCTGTTGTCCAGGAAGACCCAGTACTAATATCCCTATATCATACATGGTCAACTTCTAAGGTCCTCCAATTAAAACTTGCCATGTCAGCATCTCTCTGCATACTTGTTGCCCCATTAAAAGCTCTTAACCTAGTCCGGTAGGCAAGATGGATTTGAGATATTTTTAAGATTCCCATTTTCTCAGATGGTGCATCCTCGATCAATAAACCTTTCCTTACTCCAAACTCTGACATTTTGTGTTTTGGCTTTTCAAAGCATTGGGCACACGCTGAGGTCTGGTACCATCAGCAGCTCCTAGGACACCTCTGGAAACAGGCTGCTCGCTAGCTCAGAAGGCAATATATTGTTCTTGTAGATCTCTGTGATTCTTAGGGAGTTGTTTAAAGAGAGAGACTGAGTCTTTGTACATTTTTGACATATGCTGGTTCTGCTCTCTGAAGGCAGCAGAGAAGCCTGCTCCTTCATTCTCTTGCCGTGGCTTTGGCTGTCCCGTTTCTACTGGTGCTCTTTCTTCAGCAGCCAGTGACCCCGTGCTTGTCCCTACTGATCTGGAGCATGTAAAGTTGTGCTCATCGCACAGATGGCTTGCCAGGGCAGTGCTCCATGATTCAGGTCTCTCCTTTCCTCTTGGCCCTGTTCATGTTGAATAAACACGGTGTAGGCACCTTCCTTCCTCAGCTAGCTGCTATTATAGAAAAGTAGTTAAAAGGGAAGACATCTCTGGTGGTAATATCATTAGTGATGTTTACTTTTTTCCCCTTTCATTTTCTTGTAATAATGAAAAAAATGTTTACAACAAAGAATACCTTCCTTTAATAACCAGGAAAATAAGCTATTTCTATTGTGGAATAAAGGTACTGAGAAACTAATTTATAATAGAGTGTTGATAAACAGTATTGACTTAGAGGAACTTTATCAAATAGCTACTAAGTACCAGGCATTGAGATAAGTAACACAGAGATGAACAAAAACAAACAAAAAAAACCCTTTCCTTTCAAGTAGTTCCCAGTTAATTTGCTCAAACAATTACGTCCTATGAGAAGAAAATGCACAGGTTGCTATGGGAGCACAGACAAAGTGCAGTGAAAGTAAACTGGGAGAGCAGCAAAGAACTTGAAAAAATAGGTGTGTTTGATAGTATAATGAGGAAGAGGGAATGAAACATAAAGATGCACTGGCATGCAGGAGATCATGGCCTCTTCAAAGGATGTCCAGGGCTTGGTGTATTGGGAAGATGGGGTATGAAGCAGGGAGAGGCAAGAGCTGAGCAAGAGGGAGTTGAGAACATGGAGGATTTTCTGCTAGAAGATTAGACTTTATTCTGTGTGCAGGTGTGTGGGAAGGGGTGGGGTAGGGTGGATAGGTAAGGAGGCAGGTAGAGTGAGAGCCTTTAAACAAGGAAAACTAATAACTTTGGAGAAATGACCAATGATGGTAGAATTCCTGGCAGCATGGCTATTAGTAGGAATGATTTCTCCTGAGTGAGGAGAAGGGATGAATGGGAGGGAACTATGCACTTTCATCTTTCAAGTAGTACCACAGTTATGGCGACTCAATTTTGTCTAGGTAGGTAAGGGAGGGGCAGAAGTTTCTCTTGAGCCTGAAGCTAAAATTGGCATTAGTTCCAAATAATGCACACACCACAGAAGCACACCTGGGGGTGGCTTGCTCTGAACGACCACATTGCTCATTGATGGATGTTCCCATGTGTACATGAGCAGTGCACCTGTTAATAAAATTCTGTGTATTTTTCTCTTGTTAACCTGTCTTTGGCCAGTCACTTTGACAGGACTCCTGTGTGAAAACTTAAGATGGGTGCAGAGAAAAAAAATTTCTCCCCTACACTTCTTATTATTTTTCTATCTATAAGGAAGGAAAAAGGGCCTAATGGGATTTGGAGTTAGAAGCAGCATGCCTCCATCACTGATTGATTATGTGACCTGGGCAATTTAACCTCTACTAGTACTAGTTTTTCTGTTGGAAATGCAAATGATGATAATTCCCACCTCACAGGGTCTTGTGAGGGTCAAATGAGATAATGGATGCAAAAACACTTTATAAATTATAAATTGTTGAATGCTAGCCACTAGATTAATATTCTGTCAGCAGTCCTCCTATAAAGAGGACAGGATAGTTATCCCTATTTAACAGAGAAACAGGGGGCCACTGGGGTTCAGTCATTTACCACAATTTTCCTGCAACTTAGGGTCAGGTCCAGCCTGGGACATGTAGCTGCACTCTGCAATTTCCCTGCACTGTCAGGTCAAGTGTGCTCTGCTGGCCACATCCAGACCTAAAAATGTACATACATAAAAGCGAAATCCTGGGTCAGACCCTTCCTGCCACTTCACTGGGTCCTAAGTGCCTCTTACTTCAGAAACAGAAAGAATTAAACAGAAGCTTTATTTTAATAGGCTTGAGGTCTGGCTTAGCATTTTGCATCCTTAGTCAATTTTCTCACATTTCTTAGCTAATCTGGGGGACAAGAAACTGTCCTGAAGTGGTTCATTTGCATAAAACCATTATAATTTGTAAATAAATGGTATTGGTTTTAGATGCAAAGGACCGTCCCTGAGTTAACGGAGAAGACTGACTTTGATTTTTCAAGTAGCTGCAACCCCTAATGTTCTGGAAATAATCTTTCCTTCTCTCCAATTACACCCATTTCGGAAGGAGCCCCCTTAATCCTTCTAAATATAGCCACCTACATTTTCCCCATTGGTGCAGGAGGATTGGGTTGATGGGATTCCTCCTTCACTAGGGAAGTGGGGTGGCTCTTGCGAGATCTAGAAAAGGAATTTTCTAATACATGGGAGAATGAATGGTTTTTATTTGCATAGAGTTACCTTCCTCAGGTTGTAAAGTCTCATGTCTTTTAACCCAGTCCTGAACAAGGTGCAGCTGGGATTTTAGTAGAGCTGCAGACAAAGCCAGGGACCAGAGTTTCCGTTCCGTGGTGGAGTTGAGTCCATTGTAGCATTAAGCGAGATTTAGTCCGTCAGTCCATTGTATGGGTCCTACATGTCCGTGAGCCGTATGGGCGAATGCAGGGTATGGGAGCCCTTACAGGCCAGGAGTCAGGCGTGAACAGCGAGAGGGGGAGCCAAGAGGGAGAACTCTTTGTTTAGGAATTAAGTATCTCAGATTTCATGCCTTTGCAGTGGCTACACTTATTCTGGCCACTGACTTGCTCCCAGGCGTGACTGACAGGTTAGCATCTTCCCACATGACTCAGACCTTACTGGGCATGTGTCTAAACTGCCCTTGTCCACATCTTTTCCCTATCGATCTGTGAGGGACAGACTTGGAGAATCTTAACTGCAGTGTCCTGGCAAAGCTGTATATGGTATGCCTATAGTATCTAGTTTCCCCTTTACTCCTTTCCTGTTAAATAATAACCAGGTTATTAACAGTATCACCAGCAAGGACAATTCTCTTTGCCTACAGACAGACTTATTTGAGCGACAATTCTCAACTGAACAGACACATTGAGATTCTACTAAGTACCAAGCAGTTGGGAAACAAAGATAAATAAAACACAGTCTTTAGGAAGTTTGCCATTCCAAAAGTAGATAAGGCTGCCACATATATAATGGAAGGCAGAATATGGTGTTTTAAGAGAGCTGAGAAGTGCTTCATGACATAGAGACTATAGTTATTTGGGGGATTAGGAAAGATGTGTAGAGAAGATGGTTATTCTGTTGAACCTCCAAGGCTGATATGATTTCTTCATCAAGACAGTTCTCTACTCTTATTCATATCCCACACTCACCTACAGTCTTAGTCCAGCTGCTGTACTCAGTGCTTGGTATTTCACATTTGACAGTCCCTTCTTAGTGTTGTGGATGAAAAAGGGGCCACATGCCAAAACCTGACAAGCTCAGGGAGGCCTGGATGGCAAGCCTTATAAGCTCAGATCTGAAGTAACCACATAGAATGGTCTGAAATTAAAACTTCCCAGCTAAAAATGAATCATCATGGGTAGTCATGTCCTAGGCTGGTATTTTCCTTGATAAAGGTCAAAATTTACCTTAACTAAGCCTGTGTATTGCCTTTACATCTACAATAACATGCCTTTGGAATGTCAGAGAAACCCCATTTTTCCAGATCCCTGAGGGCACAATCTCTGACCAAAGCATGAGACCACAGGACCCCCCACTGTTACCTTGTTTTCTCACACACCCTCTCTGTGCGCTGTAAATGTTAATTGTTAACTATTTTGTACCCACCTATGATAAAGAAGTATGTGTCTTTCTGTTTTACTTTTAATCTAATCCCAGATTTCCCTGTTTTGCTTTCTCCTGCTTTTCTAACCTACCACCAAAGGATTTCATGTAAACCCCTCTGATTCTGATGTATAAAATAAGATACAAAATTGCCGTTCTCTGGAGCATTTTCTCAGTCCATGGGAGATTTTGCTTCTTGGCAATTATCGTCAGATTGGCTCAAATAACTCATAACAATTCTTAAAGGTTTGGATGTTTCTTATGTCGACAGTGTTAATACATTGCTCCCTCCAGCAGCCCACTGAGAAGAAACTTTGGCATCTACAGTGAGTTGTGTGTCCTCTTAACTAACTTCCTATCTTTTTTTCTGGCCTTTGTTCTGTTCACTCTGCCTAAATTCTTCCACACTGTGGACAGATTCCTGAGTGCTGAGGATAGATGATTCAATGGGAGTTTAGAACTAAGAGTAGGTTGACATCCATGCTCTGGTTCTTGCCTGCTGGGTAGCGTTGGGAAGACTATTAAACCCCTAAACCTAACCCTACTCACCTAGAGCACACTTGAGGTAAGGACATAGGCTTGGATACTCATGCCCTCTTGGCTCCATGTACTTTCCTGATGGGTAGGGTCATGGCTGGAGATGAGTCACAAAGGGTCCTCCTAAATTGGAAGGCCTAGGCCAGGGGCCCCGTTTCCTGACTTCAAGAGTGACTGTACAATCCACAATCATGATCAACATTGATTGAGCATATCTGAGGTGCCAGGCATTGTTCTAAATTCTTTACGGATGACGAAACTCAGGTACGCCTCTTTATTTACCCAGATCACGCAGGTCATAGGAGGCACAGCCAGGGATTGAACCTGGGCAATATGATCTCAGAGCCACTGCACATAGCATGCTATACTGACCCTGGAAACTCACTAACTGAGCCCGTCTCCTGTTTATCAAAATGCACTGTGACTCAGGGACAGGGGTATGGAAAAGACCACAAGATTTGGGGTGAGACATACTCGCTCTACCATCAGACAGCTCTGTCTCTTAATCAGGGAATTTTGTCTTTCTGTAAAATTAAGAGTGTAATAATATGTCTCCCATGGGGGATTGAGTAGTGAATATAAAAATCCATGAAGCCCTATTATTATTACGCTTGTTATTATTAATATGATATTCTAGTTGCTATGGATACATAATAAATTACTCTAAAACTTAGTGGAATAAAAGAACCATTTATTATACTCCTGAATTCCATAGGTCAGACATTTCAGCAGAGGCTTACTTACTATGTCTGGGGTCTCAGAAGAACTGAAGGCTGGGAGCTGGAATCACCTGAACACTTGTCCCCTCCCATGTGTAGTGGTTGATGCTGACTGACAACTGACATCTTTACTGGGGCTGAGGGCTGAAACAAGCATGTGAGGCCTCTGCATGTGCACTGGCTTCCTCAAATCATGGCCATTGAGAGAGAGAGAGAGAGAGAGAGAGAGAGAGAGAGAGAGAGAGAGAAGGAGAAGGAGAAAAGGAGGAAGAAGGAGGGAGAGGGGGAGGGGGGGAGGGGAGGGGGAGGAGAGAAAAGAGAAGAGAAGAGAGAAATGTTGAATACATCTCTGCCCATCTTGGATTGCATCTCCTTGGAGAGACATTATCTCGCCACACTAGCTGAGGACAGATTGTAGGGCCTCCTAGCCTAGCCATCACAAATTGAGATGGATCCCTTTCTGCTTGCTTGAAATGACCCCTCATCTTTCTGGCTCATATTTGATAAAATTTTTGTTAAGAGCAGGTAATTGGTTGTGAAGCTTTGCTTTTAAATGGAGGAATTTATGATGTATCAAGCAGCAAACATGCCTTCCAACTACATATTATGTTAATTCTCCCCCATCATATGAAGGTGATTTGACACAGCTTAATGTGATGTGACTATAAAACATCAAAGGAAAATAGACAGGGGAGGAGGTAGTTACATCCAGGCTCTTGTTCCTGACAGGGAAGATGTTCCCCAATGGATTATGAGAGCCCACGGCATCCTGACCATTGATGAGGGGCCTTCTGTACACAGCATTTTATTTACTCGTCACACCACAGTCTTGTGAGATAAGCATGTGTATTAGTCGCATTTTCCTAATGAGACAGTGAGGACTCAGAGTATAAGCTATTTTTCTGAAATCACACAGAGATTAAGATGTAGAGCTGGAAGTCTGGGTAAACAAAGAGCGTTGTCCAGTGAATGAACCTGGAAGCTTGGGTTGCCCAGTCCTGAGCTCACTCGGCTCAAGGAATCTGCCTTCCACAGAGGGAGGAGCTATGCCCAAACTTAGCTCCCCAAGGTCCTGAGGGCCCCAAGGATAACCTAGGCAGTGGGCATATGTTTTTCTCAGTATTGCTGAGTCAGCACCTAACCTGAGACTACTAGACGTATGAGCCCCAAATGTTTATCCTCCCATACAAAGCTGCTCCCGTGTTCACCCCATAAAACAATGAGCAAATAGAGGTGGTGGTGCCTGGACTGGGGTCCAGCCTCATGGTGCATCCTGATGTATGCTGGCCACTTCTCCACAAGGTGTAGGGAGAAGGCTAGGAGTGGGCACCTGCTGAAGTCCTCCCCAGAGTTCTTGCCCCCCAGCCAGGCTGGATGGTGTTGCGGGAGC